>LVTN01001057.1:56791-96590 GCA_001649415.1 Musa itinerans
CCGGTATGCCAAAGCATACCGCTCGATGCGCTCATATCGTACCGTACCGAGCTGAGCTCGAAACATCAGTATGGTACGAAATTACGAACCTTGAATTCAAGCTTAACTTGCAAAGGCTAGAGGTTGATGATTCAATAAAGAATCAGAATTCACAAAGTCACAAATGTTAGAAAATAAAAAAATACAACAAATAATCATACATCTCAAATAACAGGTTGAACAAGGTCAATTTCAAATATTTATTTCATGCAGAACTTGTTAAAAAGTTCATAAAGCTTCTTGTCCAACTCAAGTTGTTCAAAAGGAGCTTGAACCAAAAAAGAAGAACGATGAGGGTGAATGTTCTGACATCTTATCAAGCATTCCATCTCCTATAGCAGCTGAAGGGCTACTCCATCTCCTGGAGCAGTGGTAGAGAAGTAGGTTAAGTTAGGATAATAAGACAAAATGCCTACACAACCTGTCAGAGACTCAATGTTTCATAAGCCAGTCAAAATCTAGCAAGTGGATCAGAACTGGTTGGTTACTTAAGAAACACACCATGGCATGTCTTTAAGCGAAAGGGATAAACAGTGAGGGGAGTAAAGGAATAATGAAACAAATACATTATCACTACCATAGACTGCAATTTCACCCGGACAGGTACCTACCAACCAGAATTTACCTGTTTGGGTGTGAACCGATTTGTGGACTCAACCCATTTCAGGCGGTCCGATCTGGCCATATAAAAAAAAAATCACACACCATCTTATTGTGACAGGAGCCTCAATATGCATAGTCAGCCATCCTGCCATCATCGACCAGGTATGCTCCTCTTCTCCTCCTTTTCCTCTGCCATCACCTCCTCCCCTTCTTCCTCTTCCTCTTCCTCCTCTTTTCTCCTCTTGCTCTACCACCTCCTCTTCTTCCTTCCGCTTCCTCCTCCTCCCTCTTCCTCCACTGTCACATCTTCCTTCCTCTTCAAGTCTTTGGTACAGTACACTGTTATCGGTCGATATGTACTGGTCTAACAGGGTCAGTACAGTACCCCAGTTCTAGATTAAAATTCTTGATCACTAACTATCCAGAGATTAAAAGATAGCAATTAAAGATCCTGAGACAGTAATCCAGAATAGTCATTGTGCAAATAATCAAACTTGCGTATTAAGTGGTCTCTGCAACACTTAAAAAATGACAGATTGAATACTTCAGTATGAAAACAATAAGGAAAAATAATAAGCTAGCTACAAATAAAGAGCTTTTCAAGAAAAATTAGAGAAACAAGAGCAACGATAGATAAATTACAATAATTACAGTTGGTAAAAAATAGGATCTTCGACTTCGTAGTAAAAGCCAAGCCGTGTGGAACAAGAAAAGAATCACCTGTACTGGAGTATTAATAGCGGCCCGTTCAATGTGCCCCCTCTGAGCATTGCTGGCATGATCCAATGAAGGAAAACATCGTGATCGTCCGAGCAATGTCTGGACACGTCCTTTTGTCCTTGCTTCATTCTTTTGTTTTTCTTGCCAGAGTAAAACTTCTTGTCTTTCTTTGTACCAAAGATCAACCGTCTTCTTTGCTTCCTCAACAGAAACCTAAGCACAAAGCAACTCTGAGGACTAATGCCATCGATAATTGATCGATCTAGGTAATCACCCAAGGGAAATGAACAACTTTACCTTGTAGATAATATATTACAGTAATGTAATTGTTTAAATATTCAACACAAATCTTCAAGACCTTTATTTTTTTGTTTTTTACATAAAACTTCTACTTATGCATATGGAAATGGAAGAGAAGGCATAGCTAGAAAATGTGCCCAAATAAATTTTGGTACAGAATAGTACATCCTACAATAAATTCTTAAGTATGAAACTATGCTTTGGTGTGATTCACTTTGCCAAGTAGTGGTTTGATATACAATGTTATGCATAATCATACACCCCTAACATTAAGTTTACACACACACACTGAACATATAGGTGTCATATTGAACAGTTGAAGCCACATAAACACTACAACCATAGTGTACAAGATTGATATTTGTGTCGGTACTGAGGTCAGCTAGAAATGATACAATCTGGATCAGCGAGATCAATCAGATTGAACCAATGGGGATCAAAATAAACTGAGAAAATAATGTTAAGATAAAAATTCTAAAAATATACAACATATAATTGCAAAATGAAATAAAATAAAATCCTATATACATGTTGAAATATTCGCTTACCATTATATTTCATAAAACAATTAACTTCCTTACGAAATTAAAATCAAATGTATATAAAAAACATTTACAACATAAGCAAACAAACAAGTGACTACCTTGAGTTGAATGATGTTGGGTGATGAGCTTTAGGGTTGAAATTTGCTCTACAGTATGTATGCAGGGATTTCTAATTATTTTACATTATTAACATGTAAAATCAAGGCATCTGCTTCATCTAAACAAATCTACTTACCAGCTCGTAAAACTGACTGTCCTATATGTGTTCCAGTAGTCATTCCTTATGCATCTATCAGATTTGGTCCTCTTGGTGAAATCACAAGAGCTGACCTGGGTTCTTGACAAACATTATGTGAAAGTAAGAGTAAGAGGAACCTAGCTATTACAAGCAAAGGCGAGGCAACTTCAAGGCTACTCCAAGAAAGATCCTGCATGAAGAGGGGCTACCAGAAATATATGGATTGAGACATTTCTCTAACTTTCAAATCAGAATACTCTCCAAGGTAGAGAAAGGCACTCAAGAAGAGCTAAAAAAATGGTCACCTGAAACAGTAAGCAAGTAGAGAGTATGTTGGATTTTGTAGAGTCTCAAAAGTGTCAACCTGTTTTTAGAAAATCCCTTCATATAGTAGTCCCTGTAATGATCTGCAGGCCGTTACCTAAATGGGGTTAGTTATTCTGTTTGGTTATATGGTTGTCGGGCATCAATTTAACTGCATTGTCACAGAATTCAGTTTAATGGCATTGACTGTCTCTATGATGGATTAACTGTAACTGCTTTGATGACCTGTAAGTTGGTTGTAAATGCTTCAGATGATGTGTGATATTATTTGTTCTGGTCCATGCTCATAGATGCAACCATGGCATCCACTAATAGCCCTGCATCAGTATGTCTATTTTGACTGAACTTAACCAGTTGATCATATCTAGAATGTAAGTATACTCCAAGTCATATGACACCTAATGATGTATAACACTAAAATACTGAAATATGAATAAATGAATGGAAGTTTGTAAATAACTATTGTGACATAAGTTAATCAAACATAAGAGACCCCGAAATGCATCAAGAGATATTAATAACCCTACTGTTCCCGTATAGGGAAGCTATTATGGTATTACCTTCCAATCACGAGAAAGTCCTATGGGTGTTTTTCCATAAGCAATAGAAAAATTAAGCATCTTAGCTCTCCTTCTTTCTGCAGCAAAAACATCCTGTGACCAGAGTAAACAAGGCACATTTTATTGCCATATTTCTAGCTAAAAACAACCAGAGTATTCTGCAAACTCCAATGGAAAATTATGTTTTTTTTCTCAG
Organism: Musa itinerans; assembly: GCA_001649415.1. Classification (NCBI taxonomy): domain Eukaryota; kingdom Viridiplantae; phylum Streptophyta; class Magnoliopsida; order Zingiberales; family Musaceae; genus Musa; species Musa itinerans. Next base: position 60,317 of record LVTN01001057.1, read on the forward strand.
ACAAGTACATAAGCACAAGAATTAATTCAGAGAACTAGTTTCATAAATTAAAAAAAATACAGATATCCAGGAAACATATCCCACCGGCAGGTGAGGCTAGAGGCATTCAGCACAGCATTAATAGAATAAAACACAGATTTTGTCATAATTTACATAACTAGATTCTTTGTGCATAAAGCAGGATAAAAAGAAATCTAGCACAATAATTGTTATCCACCTGACAATAATATGGTCATGTTACTAATCAAACAAAAAAATTGACTGAATATATTATGTTGTGTACAGCAAAAAACATTTGACTGAGAAGATCTCACCAATCTAGAGGGCAAGCATTACAATAAGGTTGTACCTACACGACCTGGGTGATTGATTTTCAACTCACAAAAACAGTGTCTCTGCTACATACATGACCCTCTCAAAACTCCATATTGGCGAGAGCCTTGTGTCCTGGATCTGTCCCCATCTAAAGTAGATGTAATCAACCAATTGAAAAGGAAAAAGCTCTAACCTCATTGGCATGTATAACATTGATAAGATGCCAATGATATTGGTAGCTAGGTTGAGTCATAGTTGGACCAAGCATTACTGTAGTAAAAGAAATAAACTGAAACTACCCAACAAAGAAACCACAAACTACATATAACACAGACATCATTATAGGCCAGCATCCATATTTAGTCACCAAACATCAAATATTAGATTTTTGTTACAGCTATCTAAAGAATCAAAAACACGAGTTCTAACATGAACAAAAAAAAAATCCAAACTTTACACCATTTTGATAATTATCTAAGTCTTCTATCGCAATTACCCTTTATAAAAAAGAAACCACAAACAAACTAAAATAACAAAGCAGATGTTTTGTGGTTTAATCAAATGCAAAGTCTCCATATAAAAACTACATGAATTAAATAGAAGTTCAATGCCCACAAAAAAGAAGAAATATCTTTTAAATTAAAGAAATGCAAGACTATTATACCTAAATATAAAGAAATAGTAGAAAAGGATCATTCTTGGATTTCTACTAATCACGGATTCCTAGGATGCATTTTCCGATTCAAATGTGAACAAGGGTGTGGACCACCCCTTTCGAGCAGTTTGGTCCAGTTCATTTGTTTTTTCTTAGGGTAAAAGTGGCATGTCTCTTGTGATGCCACCTCTTGCGCCTTCTTCTTCCTCACCCACCCACCCCCTTCTCTCTCTCTCTCTCTCTCTCATGTTTCAGGCAGTTTGGTCCGGTTCATTTGTTTTTTCTTTTAAGGGTAACAGTGGCATGTCTATGGTGATGCACACTTCTCATGACCGTCCAACCAAGGACCGGTATGGGGCACGTACCTGAGAGATCATTTCAAGAGTTCTCGATTGACCATCCTCAGAAGATTCTCAAAGGCACAGAATATCATAAGATAAGAAAGAACCTGTTTTCAAACAAGTGCTTGAAACAATTGTCATTTGTTGGTGTTTGCCAGGTTATATAATGCACTACATCCTTATGAGCCTTAAAGAAAATATCAGACTTGGCCACCACCAGAGAACACTCTGGACATCGAATACTGTTGTCAACAAACCCACTTCTTAGATAAGCATCCTGATTTTGTAGCCAGCCAATTCACAAACAACTGTTTCATGACTGAAGCAGCAGAGTTCAGCAGAGCTTTATATAACACTAAACAACGAACTCAATCAGATATCTGCACTAATGTTGCAAAGTTGCAGTGAATCAAAGATTCAAAACAGTCAAACAAAAACATAGTTCAATAAGTGGCATTCTTATTGCAGTCTCAAAGTAGTTTGTCAGAGAGAATACAATAAGAAAATGCAATCTACCACCCAGTTGTCCAAACCTTTGAACATTCATTTAGAAAGAGAACAAAAGTCAAGCCAACAAAACTTTTATAACAAAGATATGCAACAGAATAAATTCTAGAGAAGTGTTTCAAAATTATTTAAATATCGGTGGAATGGGGGTTCTGCTGCGTTGCCGAATGGCATGTGGCCCCATGCAACAGGTGAGATGCTCCCTGTGGTAGCCAAAACAGTTCACTGGGACTGGCAAGGCTAAGCGCATACCAGCCTGTGCTGAACAACAAACAATAGAATCCTTGGATCTTCTTGCTATAACAAATTTGTTGACAGTGTCATGCCTATATCAAAATGTCTCTACAGTTGACTATGCACGCAACTGCTTCTACAGAAGTTCCAGAATGGGAGAGCACAAAATGTGCCAAAAAGCATACAAACCTTTAATAATGGAACTGGAGGTTCATGTTTTCCAGGTTGAGGATGCCACTCAAGGAGTACTCTGTTTTCTTCAACAGCCTTGCACACATGTGCATACATATTCATAGCTGTTCTAGAATGGAAATCACCACCAGCTCTGAAGGCATCCAACATACTTTTACAGTTCGCAAGGTGTGCTAAGATCCTAAGCTCCAGCTTTTAAAGTTTGATTTCAGTATAAGAAAGATAGTAAGCGTCAGATGATTGCCTTATATAAGGATTACAAGAAGTTGCAAATTAACATTTAGCTTCCTGACCTGCCCATAATCAGCAACAATAAGAGATTTTCCAGCTTCAGCAATAAAGGCCTGTCGAATTTTGTATCTGTCCTTCTCCAATGCAGGTTGGTTCTGATTAGGAAGAACAACATGATGAATAATCCTGTCTAAGTTTAATGATGAAAAATTGCTTTAAGCATGACATCAGAAAGAAAATAAACTTAAGTGCCATTGCAGAACCAAGGATAGCAAGGTAATATTGAACAGATGGAAAAGAGAATTCAAAATTGTGACTCTGTTGTTACTTGGAGTGGCACATAGTGTTAAAAGGGAACATTATAAAGATTGAATGTGCTGGCTGTATCACAAACTGCTGATGCTTAATGGTATTGGGCACTACACATGGACATTCGATCAAGTGATTGACCACACATGTTAATGCAAATGAAGTGACAGAGCCACCAGAAAGCCCCTCACAGCAAGGCAAACCTTGCTCTAAAGCAATATAAGGATAACTACATCTAGAAGAACTTCCCAGAAATTCAAAGTTTACCTGGAACCAAAAAAAATAATCAAATCAAAATCAATACATAGAGTCTCAGAGCTTAAAGAAAAGCCAGAATTTACGATATATACAATCAATACAGAGTCTCACATACATACATACATACATCAGGAGAACAAAAGGTGGACCCTCTTTTATATGAGTTCAAGTGATCGAACGTGTAAGTTAACAGACTTCAGATGTCAAACATGTCCGGCCAAATAAAAAGCCAAAAGTAACATCCACTACTATGCTGCAACAGAAATCAACAAGAGTGCATATATATTATTTTCTAGGTTCAAACTTTCCCATAGTCAATATGCATCTACGTAAACCTGAGAAGAGAAATTTTGAAAAAAGAAACTAGAAGTGGACGATAGCAGTTTAATCAAATTTTTGAAGACAAAAGAATGTCTGGGAGAAAAAGAAGGGTCCAAACACATATTTCAAAAGAAAAAGAGAGCAGTTAAACATAGCCAATCAAACTACATTTCTTTGAGCAGTATGTTTTTTACATCTAAAATAATTTTACCTTGGTGTCTAGCTCATAAAAGAGCAGCTGAACCTCGCTAATAGGTAACCATCATTCTCATTTCTCATAATAAAATTCGAACCGACATACCTTTATTTTAGGCAGTAATATGTTTTTTTCCTTAAAACATTTACCTTCATGTCTATTGTCTATTTTATTCTGATATAGCACATAAAATTCTTATAAAGCTAATAAGAGCATCCATATTATAACTTTTCACTTGATCAAATTATTAGAAACACAAAATAGAGTGTTTCTTAACTCTTAAGATCAATATAGGGAGCACCCTTTGTACTACAAGCAGAAAAAATCCACTGCAAAAAAAAGATTAAAAGGTCTAAATATCTGAAGACCTAAAGTGGCATGAAATTAAACCATTTCTATTATGGTTCGTCTTACCAGTCTGTGCTAGTGTACCGACTAATTGTTGGTACAATACATATCAAACTGTGCCAATGTACTGACATACGGTATGATGATATATACCAACAAACCGGTATGTACCGCCCATATCAAGTCGTATGCAGTGGTAGGACAAACCTTGATTCTTATAATGATATCATTATCATCATCTAGTATGCCCATATACCAAATAGGGCCTTTGATGGTAACTCATTAATTTACAACTTAAGTCTATTCGTTGACATTTTGAGCAAGGATTGCAATTTACTATACTAAGGTCCCTGGTCGAACTGGTACACATTGTCAATATCAGTGTACCAACACATGGTACACCGATGTGTGCCAAAGAGGAATAAGACTGAGAAGAGGAAGGAAGAAGAGGAGGAAGAAAGAAGATAACACGATGGAGAAAGAGAAGAAAAGAGGAAGAGGAAGGAGGCAGTGGAGGAAAAGGAGGAAGGCAGAAGAGGAGGCGATGAAGAAAGGAGGATGTGGAGGAAAGAGGAGGAAGAGAAAGGAAGAAGAGGAAAAGGAGGAAAGGTATCCGAGGTCGGCAACACAAAATGGGCAACGTACAACGACGAGCGCAAGCAGCACATAAGTAGAACAGGGCACAAGCCCTGCAGGTCTAGAGAAGGGCTCATGTTCGCAGGACCTAATTGAAGGAGTTTAATTTTTTTTAATAGGCTGGACTGGACCGCCCGAAATAGGGGCAATCCGCATCTCGGTTCGAGCTTGGACCGGAATATACCAATCAGTACGAACTGGTCAAATTTGACTTCCTTGATTTTAATAGGTTTGACTTTCTTTAATTGCGACTTCACAAAAGAGGGCAAATTTTCTCTTGTAGCTTAATTGAAAACATTATAATAGCTTGATATAGAGCACTTGAATTAGATGTTCATTTTATTATCATATTCTGATATGAGAAATATATATTGCAATCCAGCAGGTACAGATAAGAAGCAATGTTGAGACACCACAGGGAAATGATTGTAACAGTTACAAGATGCTGCAATAACACACAAGAAGCATCATGTGATTTTTCCATGCCAAGTAGTACATCCATCAAACAATAAGTTAACAAGAATACTGTGAATAGTTAGTCAACAATATTGGGTGTTAACAACATACAGAATAACCACAATATGAGAAACAAGGTCAAAGGAATAGACAAGAACCTGCAGGTTCGGTCTCCTAGCCGATAAACGTCCAGTTTCAGTATTGATGTTTAGAGAACAATGAATTCGTCCATTGACACATGAAATATGATTCCCCTACCACCACAAGAAAGTAACACAATAATGATCCACCAGTGTCAGACAAAAGCAAGAACTCTTCAGAAAAGTATACTTCACTGGTGGAAAAGAACGGCTGTCTTTCCAAAACAAATATAAACAGATAGTAAACAAATTAAAGAGGCCATGTAAGCTCACATGTTTACAAGAATAAAAGAAAGTTCATGCTTAAATGTTATGGCTAAGAACCAGGCTTAGTGAAAACAACGCACACCTATTTTTGTTTTTCATTTTGTATGCATTTCTCATGAAGGAAAAACATGCGTCACAGGATCAGAATACCTGTAAGGGAAGAATGAAGTTTGATATCAAAGAATCAATAGAGCAGACTTCACAAAGAGCTGCTATAGCTTGACAGGCCTCTCTCCCATCCTTACCTTCACCAAATGCCTCATATGCAGTCCCAGAAGCAGAAGTGTCTTCATCAGTACATATATCAGCCACTTCTGCAATGTCTTCTGTGAGATTCTGGTCATCTGAGGTTTGGTTCAAGGATTCCATACCAGCTAAAACTTTTAGGGAATCACCACTGACTGAAGGCCACCCACTAGCTGTATACAAATGTGTTTGCAATTTTTTTATACAAATATTGTGGAGCTCAATAGTGCGGTATTTAGAAAGAGACTTCTTTCCCTTTCCAATGGCATTCTCAGTATTAAGAACCTTAAATGACTTTGAGTCAGGCAAACATTCATTTTGATCTTTTCTGCAAAATATATGGAAATAAAAGATACATGAGATTCAGCTCACATTAAAGACAAGTAGAGATAAACTTTAAAGATGAGTGTAATGCATGATACGCTGAAACATGTTTAGTCACAATTAATACGAAAAGAGTGGCTGTTTTTATTAGTGAGCAAACGGCTTCAAAAAGAGACTACAGTTGCCAGAACTACTTTAACACAATCACCACCCCCGACCCCCCTCCCCAACCTAATAAAAACACAGACAATGAGTTAACCAAGCAAAAACCAGGTACCATCGAACAAATTTCTGTTCAGCAAAACACTCCAATTCCTAGAGTAGTATCTGACAAAAACTGGGTCCATCATACAAGTCTCAATGTAAACTATAGTCAAATAACCAGTCAATGAGACAGGTAGTATGCTTAATTATTGTGGATGCAGAAAACCACTGAGACAAGAATGTCAATTTAGCTCATAACTTATTCCTGGAAACATGATTTTGGTTGGATCCTCACCAAATTCACCTCATGTAAAACTAGAGTCAGCTCCACTCATTTCTGTGAATCCTTATAAAGCAGTGCAAATTAGCAGTTAGCTGCATCTAAAAACAGACATATAGCCCCAAGAATCCCAATCCCCAACCTCCCATAGGAGCAAGGAAAAGAGACTATCGAAAGAAGCATTTGTCTAGGCACTAGAGAAAGGCGAGGCCCAAACACCTCGATGAGCCCTGGACAATGAGTCTTTAACTAGGCGCCCGCCAGGTGAGAGCTTCAGCTAAGGCGCTGGATGTCCATGCACTCGCCTAGGCTAGCCTAAGTGAACCAAATTCCTCGACCCTCCCTCAATCCAAACCTAATCCTGAGTCCCTGACCCACTCAAAACATGATCTCCCACACAATCTAGTTAGTGTCCTCTTAAGCGCATCCGACACCTATGATCCTCTCCTTGTCTCTCCCTTCCCTCTCTTTTTCCTTCTATTTACTCTTTCCTCGCTCTTCTTTCTCCCCTCTTTTCATTTCTGCTTTTCTTCTCTCCTCCCTGTTCGCTCTTCTTCTTTCCTTATCTCCTTTGTGCTCAACCAGCAGCCTGCTGCCCTTGCCCTCTCTCCCCTCGTTTCTTCCTCCCTCTTCTTTTCTTCTCTCCTCTCTCTATCACCAGCACTGACTTTATCCTTCTCTTTCTGCTCTCCCCTCTCTTCTTTTTCCTTTATCCATAGCCAATAATAATTGTTATCGTTACTCACCTCTCTCCTCGCTCATCCCACCCTCGCCCTCTATTGTCTATATCTGACCTCTCTCTTCCTCCCCTCTAAACTGAGTTGGTCTTGCCCAGACCATAGGACACCCTTGCGATATCAGTCATCCAAGGGTCAACCTAACCGTAACCTCATGCAGTCCATAGAGACCTGTAAAGGAAAAGGTAGGTCAGTGGAAGCGAAACTCGGGGTTGCAAAAAAGAAAGTCATTTAAGCAAACAGCTGTGTGAAATACAAAGATGGACTTCCAAAGCTGTGCGACAAAAGGTACAAGGCAGTCCATCACAGACAAAACCATCATGCACACTGGGTGTAAGACTAAGCAATGACACAGCCTTAGACATAATCAAAGTTCCATCTGATCCAATGCCACAAAGGGGAGTTTCAGAGTGTTGAGATAGCTGATATTTCACACCGTAAGACTGTCAGCCATAAATAAGCCTAGAACACACTAAAGTAGAATTGTTTCAGCCATCTTCCCCTACATGATGTCATTTTGCCTATAACGCTTGCATGTTCTGTACAGAAAACACAAAATAAAAATGCCACCAATAGCAAAGTGGGACTACAATTACTACTTCATATCCGTACAAGCTACCTATAAGAAAACACTCAAAAACACCAAAATAGAGAATAACATCGATAAAGGGTCATGAACATGCATCATGCATCAAACACCTTGACTGCAACGCTCTGTGATACCTCACCCTCCATGTTTGTCATCTCTCTCCACCCTCTTCTTCTTTTCACATTGTATGACTTGATTAATTAATTTAACATGGAAATTAAAATTACACAGTAAGTATAAGAACAAATGTAGGTCTGCCAGAGGAATCAGCAAGAAACATCTAAAAGGATTAGTCATTTGTGTGTTCTCTGACAAAAATACCAAAGGTGAAAATTTTTTATAATTTTTGTATGGTAAATGCCGTGTTTTTCTTGGGCAACTACCTAGCACCTCAAGCAAAAAGGGACCTTGGCGCTTTAAAAACATTGAATTGATCACTCCCATAGATAAATTATGTTGAAAATCTAATTCATTGATGATATAGTAAGAGGCACATATGTTGCTTAATTATGTAGAAGACATGGAAAAAAGAGAAAATGGAGTAATATAACCTCTATGTGCATCATGATTTTCAGTAAGTAAAGATTACACAAGTGCTCCACACAATTATACAACAAAAATTAACATATGTCAAGTATATGAATCACAAATAAAAATAATACTATGGGATAACTTCTCATCCTACTAGTGGAGCTTCACATTATCTTGAACAACTTCATAAATTAAAGTTCACTTGAAGTGCATGTTAAGTCAAAGCTGAGTTTTCCATCATTACTCAAAGCAATCTACAACTACTTCCAACTGAACAATCTCCAAATAGTACCATCGACTTCTAGTCAAATGTTACCTTTTATAACTCACTTTTAGAACACTCATCACAAACCCTGTAAATAGTTAAAAACAAACAGCTAAAAGATTTGGAAACTAGTCTCAAAACTAAAACAACTAGTCAAGAACCTTACTAGTTAACAATAACCAATGTGTTTGGGACAGATGATGACACAGAAATAGAACAAGAAAAGATACAAATTCAAGTGCTGCTTTTAAAAGATGACTTTCAAGGAATCAAGGGAGAAATGCAAGCACCTATTCAGTGTGCCACCAAAAAATAACTGACGGATTTGAACATTACTTCCCACATTCATATATTTAGCATCAGGACAGTACTTTGATGCCCACTTCCTAAATTTGTCTGCAGCTATTTCCTTTTCAGCAATAGCAAGTTTTTCCATCTCCGAAAGATATTCTCGATCAACAAGCATTCCTTCAGATTCCATTTGCACTAATAGACTACCAAAAGGGCACCAGTACTCTTCATAAAAATCATACATTGTTCCTCTATTAACACCATCAAGAGACCATTTCATATCCTGAAGCTTTGCTTTCAAGTTATCAAAAAGTTCATAGGTGCTTATAGAATCTAAAGCAGAATAACAGACCCACAATTTTCGTTCTTCTCTCTGAAGCACATCAGTAGGTGCAAGAGCGATAAGTTTCCCCTCAGAACCATCCTTCTTTAACTTTTTCTTACCAAAGATAGATTTCATCGATATCTTTCCCATGATTAGTTCAACAGCAACGTGAAATCTTTTTGAAGACATGACATTTGGATCACTTGTTAGTGCTTCAAGTGAATACCCTCCATTAACTCTTCTGGAAGAATCCCAAAGCCGTGCAAGATGCATGGTATCTGCATGGAACCCAGACAGATTGATCCCATGGTTTCTTAGCACATGACTATCAAAGCTGTAATTATGCCACACCTAAAAGGCAAGAACAAATTCATTATACTATACGCTTTAACAAAAACACAGATGTATTCAACAGGGGGGAAAAAAGACAAAGGTACTGGCTCCAAACAATTTAAAGGGCTTGATAGCACAGAAGACTAAAAAGAATATGGGAATCTACAAAACAAGCCCTTGATATTTACCATCAAATAACGAACATATTACATTATACTATTAACCAAAAATCACATGTATTATGATAAATGAACACAACATTGACTAATACAGTATTCACAATAGGCATTTAGCATTTGGAAATGATCAAACTCCCAAACAATACCACCTTCTTGATAGATGAGTCTTCAAAAAATGGAACGAACTCCTCCAACACATCCTTCCCACCATCCAGCACATCAACCCAGACACAAGATCTACCATTTCCAAAATTTGCTTGAGGACCAGAGTAGATACTAAAGCATATGATCTCTCCATGGCCAACCGGCGTCTCCACCTTCACATCAATGTTGGCCACCTAAGGGAGACAAAATCATTTCATATAAGATGAAACACATGACCGAAAGAAAATTAAGAAACATAAGGCCATGAAGGACCTTTAAAATCTATTTAAATCTTCAAATGCAAACATTTTTCTATAATTATGGTTGGGAGACATCAACAAACACAAGCAACAAACAACAAGACATAAAACTCTACAAACACTCATGAAGTCGAAAGAAAGAAATGATCTAAAGAGCGAATAATACTACAAGCACTGACACAGATATCATAACCAATCTGCTATTTTATGAAGTTAACTATGTCTAAAAATGCTACCAAAGAATGGGCTGTCATAGAGAGACGAAAATGAGGAGACTTGATAACAAGACACTGAATGTAATTTTTTTAAATGGATAGATAATTACAAAAAATTAGGAGACAGTTTATTTAAATATTTAAAAGTTAGTGTCATCAAGACATCAATATTATGATAGAAGTGTAGTGTCATCAAGCAATCAATTAATAGAAGTGTGGTGCCATCAAGACAACAATGTTCTGGTAGAAGTGTAGTTTCATTATACATAAATGTTCTAATAAAAGTGTGAACTAATAAGAAAAAATATGCATTCCTGAATATTTAGGAAGAAAGATTGTCAAAAACAAGGTCAACTAAGACCTGCTGATGCCCCAATTATGGGAGATAACATATTCTGATCACTGGTGAAAAGAGAGGTAGTCGAAGACCTGAAATATTTAAACTAGAACAATAACGGGGGTATCAATGGCCCATCAACTAGTGAGGGTGCCCTCTATACAGCTCAGCAAATGAAATTGCAGTTACTATCAAGTGCTTGGATATAATACATTCAGGCCCTTGTTCTAAACAAAGTACAAATACTAATATTTATATCAAAATCAGTATGCTTCAAGCAACCTCAGTGGTTAAATTATTACTAGCTAATACATATGTTTTGGTTAACAAACCTCAGTGTCGCATGCATGAAAAAAATGCTTGTACTCTGTAGTCAGTAACTGGACTACTTCTTTAGCTCTTGAGATATTATCAACAATGAGTACTTTATCATATATGCGACCAAGTTGTTCCCGGTTTACCACCTTATTTGTACCCTTTTTAACAGGTTGACTCTTTTTTGAATTGCCAGGACATGTTGCCTTATCACAGACATTTTCAACTCCTGTTGGAAGCGAACCCTCAGACTCTTGAGAGTCAGATGGCAATTTCTTGGGCTGAGTCGCAGTGGAATAGAACATTTTTCTGACAGATGGATAAAAGGATGACAGTGCTTGCTGAGGTTGTTTCTCAATAGTGTTCTTCATACTTGAATTAATACTGGTACATCTTGAAGAATGATGTGACATGGAACCTCCACTTGACAAATCTTGAGAAATTGCATCTTGACAATTATTAGGATGGTCATCCTCTCTTCCATCCAAATGTACTAAGTCAGCAGCACCTCTTCCAATTTTAGGATAATCATTTGTGAGTGGTATCCGACCATTCTGATGATCTTGCAGAACTTTCTGAACTATTATATTCACTTTACTTGTTTGCTTCAGTGCAATGAAATCCACTTCTTTCCTACAGAGATGGGACAAACATGCATCATCAGATCTAGGAATGTCATGCCTAACAATTATTGATCTAGATCTGACAAGTGGGCTAAAGATAAAATAAATACAAAAAAGGAAACAAAACTGAAACTTTTTCTTACGGATTTCACAAATGCCACAAAAATTAAAAAGCACTTACAGACAGCTTTTTAATGGACAGCTGTTTAACCTAGTATGTATCAGCAGGCTTGGGCATGAAAAACCAAAAAAGAAATATGAGAACAGCATAGAAGACCAAGTTTACATAGCAGCCAGTTGCTGTCTTGTGAAGGACAAGAATGATGAGACAATTATGACCACTAAGCAAGATAAACAAGAGCAAACCACTTCACCGATGGTCTAAAACCAGACCCAGACTAGATAAGACCACATGTACATGTGAATATAGTTATCACTTGCTGAAACCTTATAGAGAAAACGATAGTGGATCAATTTGATGCTGTGGTGTGAGCAGAATAATTGAGAAAATCCAGATGTTTGACACGTCAATGCGATGAATTGCACGTTGAAACCTAAAAGGAGAGTCCAACAGATGAAGAAGATGCCATTATTATAGCACAGAAATCAAGATAAAGCATATCCAAACGTGCCTATCTACATGCTGTTGAGATCATCCTAAGAGAAATCACAAATGCTAAGTTGAGTCACCACTACAATACATGCTTAGAAAAACTCTCAAAATTCTTCTTTTTGTTAGTCATAGGTGCCCTATAAGCCAATCACATAAGTGATGGTACGTGTAACATGACACGCAATCTTTTTGCTTATTATTATTATGATATTTTCTCATTTTATATTGCTTGATTCATAAATATATTGTGATGTCCATGGATCTATGCAATGCGAATCGGATCGTGATGAGATCAAAATAATGAGATCGATTCACATTTAAACACAGACTCTAAATAATCCTAATCATTGGTTACTCAAGAGATACATCGAGATAACCGAACATATTGGTGTACTGTATACCCGTCCATATGATGGAGGCGGCTGGTCTCATAGCTGCTCGTGTGGGGACACTAGGGCTATAATGCAAGTGCTCATTGGAGAATGAGTTCACTGATTAATCCACTCACAAAATGCTGGATGGTTGATGATACATCATTGTCAGACAGCGATTCCGTCATCCCAATGGTGTACCTGATGGTGTACCCGATCCCACTAGGGCTACAGTGCAAGTGCTCATTGGAGAATGAGTTCACTGATTAATCCACTCACAAAATGCTGGATGGTTGATGATACATCATTGTCAGACAGCGATTCCGTCATCCCAATGGTGTACCTGGTCCTGAGACTTGAGACACCAAGGATGTCCTATATGAGTACTCCACTCTTTGATACTGGACTTATAGGTTTGAAAGTTCCAGATCTAGCACAGCCGGTTATCGAAAGTGGCAGCCAACCTTACGAGAGCTATTGAGTGTCGATAGAGGATCATCCGCTCTCGGTATAATGAGAGGAATATCTCATGTGTTCTTGCTCAGACAAATCTTTGGCCAAGGTCATTCGGATTGAGAGAGAAAAAGTTCTATGGGAGAATCCGATTAGAGCAAGACTCAAGGAGAAATCGTAAGGACTTGACAGCACCATGCCCGGTATTCGATCTCTAGGATATTAGATGGATGAGAGACTATACGTATATAGTAACTAAGGACAAATAGATCCAAAGGATTGGATTCTCTTGTATCGTCTAGGGACTGCAGCGTAGTAGCCTAGTACGTCCGCAATCGATAAATCGAGTGAATTATTATTGAAATAATATTTCACTGAGCCAGAAGGAGTTCTGACAGGTATAACTCACGGCCAACTCGATATTGGACTTAGAGGGTCACACATATGTGGTAGGTGTTGCGACAAGTAAAGGTTCGAATATGAGATATCCGCCAAAGCCCCTATCTTATTGGATATCCAATAAGCCCCTGAATTATTGGATCCTATGTATGAGATCCAATAAGAGTCAATAAAAGATTATTGGATAGAGATCTACTAATCTAAGAGGCTTCGGTAGTTGGATGGAGATCCAATACCCAATAGGACAGGATCTATTATGGTTAAGTTGACAGAGGACCTCTATAAATAAGAGGGAACCAAAGACCCATAGGTCAGAGGCTTCTTGGTTGCCACCTCCTATTCTCTTCTCTTCTCCTCCTCAGATAGCAGGTGTAGAGATTTGGGCAGCAATTTGAGGAGCGTCGTCGCAACCCTATTGTGTGAATCACCGCTAGAGAGGAGACCACTTGAACTCCTTCATCCTCTCCTACAAATTTGCAAGGACTCAGGGATATACGATCTCCCTAGGTAAAACACTATCTCGTTTGTGGATTTAAGTTTTGCGGGTTTTTTCGTACCAATCTTTGCACAACGACGAACACATTTTTGGGAAATTAGGGTTTTTTGTTTTCTGTTCTTCTGCAGCACATATGATGTCGCCCCTAGATTTCCCAACAGGAGTATCAGAGTCAGGTTGTTCGTGCGAAAGATTGATTTTAAACTACGTGTGTTATGTTTTAGAAAAGCTTTTGACGTCAAAATCGTTGGCGCAAAAGCGAGAAAGGGCAACAACTGTTGCTGCCCTCATAGATGGTAGCCTTGGTTACCATCTGCGCGCAGGCAGCACGGCCGCCCGTGGGGAGAGTCGCTTGCGCACAAACAATGCGCCTGCAGCACAAGCAACGGCTCCAGCGGGCATTGCTTGCGGGCTCAATGCCCGCAGGAGCATCATCGCAACCCTGTTGTGTGGATCACCACTAGAGAGGAAGGCACTTCAACTCCTTCATCCTCTCCTACAGATCTGTAGGAATTTAGGGATATATGATCTCCCTAAGTAAAACACTATCTCACATGTGGATTTATGTTTTACGGGTTTTTTCGCACCAATCTTCTCATGACGACGTATACCTTTTTGGGAAATTTGGGTTTTTCATTTTTTGTTCTTCCGTTGCGCATGTGATGTCGCCCCTAGATTTCCTAACACTTTCCTCCTTCCATCCTTCAAATTCTCCTAGTCTTCTACATCAAATTTTTTTCATTTATCTTATTTTCTTCTTCTTTCTTCCTCATACTTCAGACTTCATGTCAGCCCTTTAAAGAGTCTTTATAGAACCTCCTAATCAATGTTAAGTTATGTGCTTCTTATCAAGGATTGAAATTTCATACCGTACCGGAGTTTCGAGACTCTCTCGGTACGATACAATATTGTATACTGAACGATACAATTCGGTATGCCACTCGATATATATAAAAGTAAAAAAAAATCGATGGCCTCATCACCCTTTTTAGGGCGTGAGGCTCCTTTTTGGCGCCACGTGGGCAGAAAAGAAATTTATTTCTATGACATCGCCTCTCTTATCCACACACGGGGCGACGTCGCCTCTCCCCACGTGAGGCAACGTCGCCTATATATATATATATAAGAAAAAAAAAATCATTTTCGTCGAGGCGACGTCTCCTCTTTTTTTCCCATGACGTCGCCTCTCTTCTCCCCGCGATCGCGGATTCTTCTCCCTGCGTCGAGAGAAGTCATCGATAGACGAGGAGGGAGAGTGACACCGATAGACGATACCGCCCAATAGCAGACAATCCGCGTACCTGTATCCTATTGGACCGGTACGTACCGCCCGTATCGAGCGGTATTATTCGAAACCGTAAACCTTGCTTCTTACATTAATAAGAATGGAGAAATAGACATAGGTGTCCTTTTATCACCACCTGAGCTGGCATCATCCACTGTAAGAATGCAGCAGCAGATCATCCTATTACCCAAGTCAAGACTCCACCTTTTGCTTAGTACTTCCCATGATCAACCTTACTACAATATGGTTCCAAAATATACTTCCATCTTAAAAGATTCCTACTGAAACCAAAAATGAGAAACAGAAAGCAGAGACAACACAGAAACTAAAGACTAAAAATTTACAGAAACAAACTATCCAATGATTTAAAAAGAAAGAGGATTATATGACGATCAAAATTTGTACAAGCCAAGGGTAACTATTCAGTCTAACTTCAGGCGTAAGAAAACAGACCAACTTCCCTTGGTTAACTTGGAACCCTAGTTGCCGAATCATACGCCCTGAACTTAGAGAAGAAAGAAACTGCTTATTAAGAATTGTTCAATTCGAGAGAACCCCAACGAAGCAAGGAGCATAATCTTTGGAATAGAAACAAGCATCCGACCCTATTATTATCAGATGCACACTGAAGTACCAAGAAAAAATAAGAAGGAACCAACAAGAAGAAAAGAGAAGTGCGATACCCAGTCCTGCACAACGGAGGGTGGACGTGCGGTCCCCGAGCGAAGCCGGAGATCGCTCGGCGATGGGAAGAGGAGAGACAGAGAGAGGTGGAGCAGATAAAGGGGTGCCTGATAGCGCCCCCGTGGATGGAAAACCCCATCGCCATTCTCGCCAGGTTTCCGCCGCAGCGGCTGCAAGGCGTCGTCTTGGATGAGGGAGGGCCCTGTCCTGCGGCTCTCGCTGTACGAGACCGGCTCCTCCCTCAGAGAGCGGGACGAGCGCTGAGGAGCTCACGGGAGCTTTCCCCTGATCCTCTCTCTTGGCGGCCCTCTAAAACCCTACAGGAACGGATGGGGAAGAAATGGAGGTCAGGATTTCGCCCTTTTTAGCAGATTTACATATCTGTCCTTGCAAAGTTTCCAAAGAGGTTTTACTCACGAATTTGGACAACTTATCGAGTAGTGCCTCATAATTATTTTTTATCAGATGTCCTTCATAATGTTTTATGTATTTTTTTTCGTAGTTATAATTTTTACCCTCGTAATTTTTTTGAATTATTTCATGTCAGCGAATCAGTTTGGATCAATGATCCAGAACTGATTTAGAATTCCTTGTCCTCCTTCCACCTCTTCCAGAAATCGTTTGGTGGAGTCAAAGTTATGAAAATTTAATCTCATTTGGTGGAAATTGACTTTGTTATTAAAGAAAATAAACTAAAATATATCCATTCTTAATACCTATTCCAAAAATATACTAAATTAGATAATTAATTATCATAAAATTATTATAAAATAGGAAAACTAGTACAAATCCTTTTGGAATCATGTTTTCATATAATTATGAAAACTTGAAATGGTTTGATCCAAATTGATCTTCGTTGGACTCAAAAATAAATTAAATTACATTAATTGACAACTAACCCAAAAATATATTAAATTTGATAGATAATTATTTAAAAATATAAAAATATTAAGATCTTTGTTAGAATCATATTATGATAAAATTATGGGGTAATTACATATTATTTATTGAATCTCATATTTTGATGATGAAACCAATTGATAAATGTTTATATTTTAATCTACGTTTTGAGTGATGTAGGATGCTTCGATCATGATGAGACAATTAAAGCAGGAAAAATCATGTGTGTCGGAGGAAAACATGTCAGAAGATTGAACGTCGAGCTGAAGAATCGGTCGACATATCGACAGAAGGCTTCGGGCCATGGATTCGAGCATCGAGCCAAGAAGAGCGGATATTGTGCCAAGGATTTCGGAGTTACAAAGTCAACTGGCCGATTGGGCAATAGGCCGCAAGAGAGGACGATGCGCTAAAGAATTGGACGAAGAGTCGAGGGACCAATGACATGCCGAACAACATAATTAATGCTTAGTATTAATTGTCTAGATTGAAGTGTGTTTTTACATGTGCAGGATTAACTACAATAGTAAGGCATAAAGCAAAATGAAGTCCCGGAGTCAAGGACGCGATTTCGTTGGGAGTTCGAGAGTTCGTCGGAAGTCTAGACATTCGTCGGAAGTTCTGCCGAGAAGTCCAGGAGCTTGCCAAAGAAGCTCGTCAGAACTCGCCAAGAAGATCATCGTGAAGTCCAAGAGCTTGCCGGGTCCGCCGGAACATTACCGAGAGATCGTCGGAAGTTCGTTGGAAGTTCGCCGGAAGAAACCAAGACATAGAGACTTGTTTAGCTTAGCAAATGTCTTAGATTTCATAGTTAGCACGTAATTGGGTTTAGATTTAGGCCAACCCAATTAGGGGCCAGTTGGGCCCATGTAAGTACTATGTTGGGCCCAATGAGAGGCCCAAACAGTGTCCCAAGAAGTGGCAGAGTCTTCGAAATTGTGTCAGGCGGTGGTACCACTAGTCTGGGCGGTTCTATCGCCCCTAGCAGGGTACCAAGCGGTGATACCACCTAGCACAGCCTCCTAGGCGGTGGTACCACCCAACGTAGTGTCAGTGTCAAACTAACACTAGCGTTGGTACCGCCCAACGCAGGCGGTGGTACCGCCCGTACCAAGGAAACCCGAGATGAGATATTTTTAGGCTCCAAGTTTAAATCAACTTAAAGCCTATAATACCCCTCTTATCCCTGGTTAATACACACAAGCATAGAGATTAAAAATGAGAAAACGCTGTTGCAATAATAAGAGAATCCCCTCCTCTAAATTCTAAGTTTAGAATTTTGTTTAGAGAGGAGTGTGTGTGCTTGTAAAGGTTGACTCCTAAACCTGTGAAAAGGAGAAGAGGGGTGTAAGAAGGAGGTTAATCTTCGCCTATTAAAGGAAGATCGATAGTGGATGTCGGTGACCTCGACGGAAGAGGAATCGGAGGAGTGGATGTAGGTCACGACGACCGAACCACTATAAATCAGTTTGCATTTTTGTTTTGCTATTTATCTTAACTGCAAACTGCCTTCCTTGCTTTACATCAACTACACTTCCATATGCTTTCAATTTAAAGATATTTCCGAAATAATTTTCGTCGAAATCAGATTTTATCGTACGAAGGTTTTTTGAACCGATGTAACTTTTACTGCTACACTTAGTGCCAACCCCGATCCTAATATTATTCTCTATAGTTAACTATGATTAGCATCTCGGTTCCTATACTTTAAAAAGTAGCGTTGGGGTCCCTACATTTACGAAAGTGAAACATTTAACCCAAATTCTTCTTACGTCATTAACTTCATCGATAAAAAAATTGCATGTGTTGTCATGTGCAAAGAAAGCACAAATGAAAATGATAAAAATATAATTTTATTATTTTTTTAATTATTAAATTTATATTCACTTCTCGCCTTAACCGATTTCTCTTCCTCTCCTCTTGTTGACCTACTTCCCTTCGCTCGCCCACTGCACCTGCTCGACTTGCACCGCTCGACCGCCATTGCACCTGCAATACTCATCGTCGTCATGCTTGCACTACTACTCTTGCATTACTCGATCGTCGCCTCTCCTTCATCGCTTGACCACACTACATTGGACCCGCTCAATCATTGTCACTACTGCACCGCTCAACTATCGCAGCTCATGCACCGCTAGACCGTCGCCTCTCCTACATCGCTCACCATCATTGCACCAAACTCACTCAATCACCGCCACTCCTGCACCACTCGACCATCGCACCGAACCCAGCTCGTCATCCCCGCCCTGGCCGATGGCGATCTTATCATCATTAGAGAAGCTTGTCGCCTATGCGTCTCCACTTTTATTGTGTTACTCTTGCTGTTTACCGAGGTCAATAAGTTCTTGAACTTCATTGGGTACAACACCAATGAGAATCAAGGATTAAAGTGCAACCAAGCAATAGCAATTTTAGTACAACCATGAGAAGAGTGTGGATAACGCATAAAGAAATCCCCTCCTCTAAATTCTAAGTTTAGAATTTTGTTTAGAGAGGAGTGTGTGTGCTTGTAAAGGTTGACTCCTAAACCTGTGAAAAGGAGAAGAGGGGTGTAAGAAGGAGGTTAATCTTCGTCTATTAAAGGAAGATCGATAGTGGATGTCGGTGACCTCGACGGAAGAGGAATCGGAGGAGTGGATGTAGGTCACGACGACCGAACCACTATAAATCAGTTTGCATTTTTGTTTTGCTATTTATCTTAACTGCAAACTGCCTTCCTTGCTTTACATCAACTACACTTCCATATGCTTTCAATTTAAAGATATTTCCGAAATAATTTTCGTCGAAATCAGATTTTATCGTACGAAGGTTTTTTGAACCGATGTAACTTTTACTGCTACACTTAGTGCCAACCCCGATCCTAACATTATTCTCTATAGTTAACTATGATTAGCATCTCGGTTCCTATACTTTAAAAAGTAGCGTTGGGGTCCCTACATTTACGAAAGTGAAACATTTAACCCAAATTCTTCTTACGTCATTAACTTCATCGATAAAAAAATTGCATGTGTTGTCATGTGCAAAGAAAGAAAAAATGAAAATGATAAAAATATAATTTTATTATTTTTTTAATTATTAAATTTATATTCACTTCTCGCCTTAACCGATTTCTCTTCCTCTCCTCTTGTTGACCTACTTCCCTTCGCTCGCCCACTGCACCTGCTCGACTTGCACCGCTCGACCGCCATTGCACCTGCAATACTCATCGTCGTCATGCTTGCACTACTACTCTTGCATTACTCGATCGTCGCCTCTCCTTCATTGCTTGACCACACTACATTGGACCCGCTCAATCATTGTCACTACTGCACCGCTCAACTATCGCAGCTCATGCACCGCTAGACCGTCGCCTCTCCTACATCGCTCACCATCATTGCACCAAACTCACTCAATCACCGCCACTCCTGCACCACTCGACCATCGCACCGAACCCAGCTCGTCATCCCCGCCCTGGCCGATGGCGATCTTATCATCATTAGAGAAGCTTGTCGCCTATGCGTCTCCACTTTTATTGTGTTACTCTTGCTGTTTACCGAGGTCAATAAGTTCTTGAACTTCATTGGGTACAACACCAATGAGAATCAAGGATTAAAGTGCAACCAAGCAATAGCAATTTTAGTACAACCATGAGAAGAGTGTGGATAACGCATAAAGACAAAGATCCTATTATTAAATTATTGAATGTTAATGTTGAATCTCATATTTTGATGATGAAATCAATTGGTGAATTAATGATCTAATCTATGTGTTGAAATAAGTGATCTAGGACTAACTACGATCGTGAGAAAGGTAAAATGATTAAAGAAGAATCGAAGTTGGGTCGGAGTCAATTATACATAATAAAATTTCATTTTATTATGCATGATCATCATTATACCTTCTTCCCCTTTGTCATCAACAAAAAGGGGAAGTGTAACTAGCAATTTTTTAAAATATGCAAGCTAGTAAGATAGCAAGTTTTGAATATGCAAGCTAGCAAGTTTTTTATATATGAAAGTTAGCAAAATTTTGCTTATATTGAGATGTGAGAGATAGCATGTTTGCTTTTCTTTATGATGTTCAAGCTAGCAAGTTTTTGAAAAAGAATATAAGATAGTAAATAGCAAGTTTTACACCATTTTAGAACATGCAAGCTAGCAAGTCTTAGAGATGTGCAAGTTTAGAAATTCTTTGCTTCTTGAGATGGGCAATATAGCACTTTTGCTTGAGATTGTAAGCTAGTAATTTTTACTCCAACTTTGTCATTGTCAAATAAGAAAGAAGAAGAGGGGAATAAAACAATGGTGCAATTTATTTCCCTTTACATCAATTATCAAATCATCATATATAAAATATCAAGAAAAAAAATTAATTTAGTGATGAGATATATACTTCATGAATACAAGAGAATATTAAAATAACTTTCAAGTTGTGAATCAAACATAAAAAAATCAAGAGAAAAATTATGATTCTTTTGGATAAATCAAATAGTGAAAAGATGAATCATAGTAAATGATCTTGATTCATAAAAGATTTCAAGTTATAATTCCGAGGAATCAAGAGAAAAATTATCATTCATTTAGATAATACTCCCCTTTAGTAAATAAAAAAAAGAAACATAGGAGAATAAAATATCATGATTCATATATAAGAAATCTCAAGTTGTCAAGATCTTGATTCATATATTAAAAAAAACTCAAGTTATAATTCCAAGAAATCAAGATCATGATATGGATAAAACTCATTCAAATTCAAATCATCAAATCATCAAAATCACTTTCAAGAAATTTAAAATTACATAAATAGATTTATCAATTTCTTATTAAAAAACCATAAGATAGAGATAGAGAAATATTCAAAATACATTCCCTTTTTTTATTTTAATTTCAGCGCGATTGATTTTATACAAGCATGTCTTTGTTTTCTATGCTAAATCCATGCATCATTGATTAAAACCGAAAAACAAAAAATCATCACAAAAAAAATATCAAGATCAATAATATATAAATCACAAAAATCATCATGCATAACTTCAAAATATAAATCATTAAGCATGATTTCATTAAACATAAAGCATATTCAATGAAAATTATTTTATTTCAACTAGTGAGCTTTGTGAAGTATGTTGGATCTCCGGTCATAAGATTTGAGCATCTACTATCAAGATTTTTGCTCCTAGCTTTCGATTGTAGATATTTCTACATGAAAGGTGGGTTTGTTCTAGGTACTCATTTAGCTTTGGGTCCTTCATGATTTGATCTATCATTCTTAGCTTTTATCGTTGAGTTATTTAAGATTCCTTTAAGAACCCAAACTAATTTGTGTGGATTATACTTTTTAAAAAAACATCTATAGGCATAATGTCCACATTTTCCACAAAAATTACGTTTATCTTTAGGTGACATATGTAATATAGATCCTTTAACGAAGATAATTGGCTTTTATTGAGTGTTACTCATAAAGTCAATTCCTTCCTTTCTATGAATATGACCCTTATTAGCAAGGATCATGTTTAGAGATTTATTACATATTTTAATTTTTTTTAATATTTCTTACAGTAAAATATTTTCTTTCTTAAATGAATCTATCTCTTTACACTTAGTGCAAGGAGCTAACATACTATCATCATGCTCATTTCTTAATTTATGAAATTCACTAACAAGAGAAGCATGCTCCTTTTTTAACAACTTATATTTTTTATCAACTAGCTTACATTCATCAAATAAATCATGGAAAGCATTTAGTAATTCATCGTAAGGTAAAGACATTTCAGTTTAGTTGTTTACTTCATTATCGAGAGCCATCAAAGTGAAGTTAACCACTTCGTCTTCATCGATTTGCTCCTCATCTTCGGATGTACTCGATTCGTCCCAAGTCACATTGAGTGATTTCTTCTTCTTTAGTAGCTTATTTTTTTAAAATTTATTTTTATTATTTGATTATTATTTTAAAAACTTTTTAAGCTTTATTTTTAAGAGTTCTAAGTCAGCATCACTTGAGCTTTCGCTCGAGTAGTCTTCATTTGTACAAAGTATCAAATTCTTCCTGTTCTTTAGAAGGTTATTCTCATGTTTATCATGTTCATTATATGCCTTGCACATCATTTCATATATCATCAATGAACTAATAAGTTCTTCTAGTGGAAAATTGTTTAAGTTCTTTGCCTCTTGTATTTGTATTGTAGTTACTTTCAGATCCCAACTCTTTGGAAGGGATCTTAGAATCTTGTTTATAAGTTCAAGATTAGAAAAACATTTGTTAAGAGCTTTTAAACTATTGACGATATTCGTAAAATGGGTGTACATGTCAATAATGGTTTCGCTTGGCTTCATTCGAAATAATTTAAAATCATGCATTAAAATATTTATCTTAGATTCTTTTACTCCATTCGTGCCTTTATGAGTTACTTCTAGTGTGTGTTAAATCTCATATACAGTTTCGCATAAAAAAATATGATTAAACTTATTTTTGTTTAAGGCGCAAAATAGAGCATTCATAACTCTAACATTTAAAGAAAACATTTTCTTCTCTAGATCAATCCATTCATTCATTGGTTTAGAAGGTTTTTGAAAGTCACTTTCAATAATACTCTATAAATTTAAATCCATAGAAAGCAAGAAATCTCTCATACATATTTTCTAATATCTGTAGTCTATCCCATTGAATATAGGAGGATGAATGATAAAGTAACCCTCTTGAAAGCCGAAAAAAACCATCTCTCTTGGGTGTTAAACTAAACAAATAGAAACTTGGCTCTAATAACAACTGTTATGATCAAGTCGGCACTAAGAGGGGGGGTGGAGGGGGTGAATTAGTGCTTATATAAAAATTATATCAATTTGAAAACTCGTTTAATGTAGAAAAATCGTTTCGATAAAACCCGTATTGAAAAGTGTTTAAGCTTGACTTAAAGTAAATGTAAAGTGAAGTGAGCAGTTAAGTAAATAATAGAAGTAAGTGTAGGGAAATCTAGGGGCGACATCACATGCATAGGGAAGAATAGAAAACAAAAATCTCCAAATTTTTCATAAATTGTATTCGTCGTCATGCGAAGATTGGTGCGTAAAATCCACAAAATTGAAAACTATGTATTTAAAAGATTGTATTTTACCTAGGGAGATCGTATATCCCTTAATTCCTATAGATCTGTAGGAAAGAATGAAGGAGGTCAAATGTTCTTATCTTTAGCGATGATCAACACAGTAGGGTTGCGACGATGCTCCTCAAATCTCTAGGCTTGCTATATGGGAAGGAGAAGGGGAGAGGAGAATAGAAGGTGACAACCAAGAAACCTCTAGCCTATGAGCCTTTGGTTCCCTTCTATTTATAGAGGTTCCCTATCAACTTAACCCTAATTGATCCTACCCTATTAGGTACTGGATCTTCATTCAACTACTCAAGCTTTTTAGATTAGTGGATCTCTACCCAATAATCTCTCATTGGCTCTTATTGGATCTCATCCATAAGATCCAATAATTCAGGGGCTTATTGGATATCCAATAAGATAGAAGCTCCGACGGATATCTTATATCTAAACCTTTACTTGTCGCAATGCCTACCATATGTGTGTGACCCTCTATGCCCAATATCGAGTTGGTCGTGAGTCATACCTGTCATAACTCATTTTAACTCAATGAATTATTATCTCCATAATAATTCACTTGACTCATCGACTGTAGACGTACTATGCCACTACGCCGCAGCCCCCAAATGATATAGGGAAATCCAATCCTTTTGACCTATCTGTCCTTAGTTACCATGTACCTATAGTCTCTCATCCATCTAATATCCTAGAGACCGTATATTGGGGCATGGTGCTGTCAGGCCTATACGGTTTCTACTCAAGTCTCGCTCTAATCGGATTCTCCCGAAGAACTATTTCTCTCTAAATCCGAATGACCATGGCCAAGGATTTGTTTGAGTAAGAACACATGTGATATTTCTCTCATGACACTGAGAGCGGATGATCCTCTATCGACACTCAATAGCCCTCATAAGGTTGGCTACCACTCTCGATGATCGATTGTGCTAGGTCTGAGACCTCTAGACCTATAAATCTAGTCTCAAGGAGTGGAGTAATCATATAGGATATCCTTGGTGTCTCAAGTCTAAGGACTAGATACACCATTGGGACTACAAAATCATTGTTTAACAATAAGACATCATCAACTATCCAACATTTTGTGAGCAGATCAATCAGTGAACTTATTCTCCAATGAGTACCTACAATGTATCCCTAGTGTCCCCACACGAGCAGCTATGAGACCAACTACCTCCATCATATGGACAAGTATATAGCACACAAGTCTATTTGGTTATCTCGATGTCACTCTTGAGTAACATATGATTAAGATTATTTAGGGTCTGTGTTAAAAGGTGAATTGGTTTCATTATTGTGATCTCATCATGATCCGATTCTCATTGCACAGATCATTGGACATCACTGTATATATATATATATATATATATATGCAATAAGAAATATAAAGTGATAAAATGCCAAATAATATAATAAGCAGAAAGAATGTGTATTATGTCACGTGTCATCACTCACATAATTGGCTTGCAAGGCACCTATGACTAGTAATCTCTCATATGACCTAAAGCCAATTACCTATATGTCTGATCCCTATCAGACCCTTATGATGCTAAAAAATAATCTGAGACAATGGTTTTGTCAATGGATCTATGATGCTATCTTCGGATGAACCTCTTTCCACTACTACATCTCCTCGGGTCACGATCTCTCTAATAAGCTAGAACCTCCTTAGAACACTTCTGATGAGACCTGAGTTCCCTCATTTGAGTAATCACCCCATTATTATCGTAATATAAGGGAATCAGCTCCTCAATTCTTGACATGACTCCTAAATAAACTTCTTCGTCCAAACTCCCTCCTTTGCTACCTCTGCTATAACAATGTACTCTTCCTCTATGGTCAAGTTTGTAGTAGCATCTTGCTTGAAAATCTTTCAGCATACTGCTCCTCCATTCAGGGTATACACATACCCTAAATTAGACTTGCTATCATTGACATCGGACTAGAAACTCAAATCTGTGTAGCCTTCAACCCTAAGGCTAATACCTAAGGATACACTTTACTATTTTCTAGTATACTAATAAAAGATCTAGTGCTTAAGGATATACTTTACTACTTTCCAATACTCCAAGTCTGGATCTGCCTGATACTTGCTCGTGATACTCAAAGTATGTGCTATATCAAGCCTAGTACATATCATGATAGACATGATAGATCATATCACTAAGGCATAAGGTATCCTATCCATGTTCGCCCTTTCTTCATGAGTCTTTCGAGATATACTCAAAGAAAGCGATATCCCATGTCTTATCAGTTTGAGACCTCTTTTTGAATTTTTCATGCCAAACCTTTTGACAATAGTGTCTATATACTTCGACTAGGACAAGTTAAGCATCCTATTGGATCTATCTCTATAGATCTGAATCCCCAAGATATATGATGCTTCCCGTAAGTCCTTCATGGAGAAGTGTCTAGATAACCAAGCCTTTACTATGGATAACATTCCTACATCTTCCCCAATGATTAAGATGTCATCCATATATAACACCAAGAAGGTGATAGCGCTCTCACTTATCTTCCTGTACACACAAGGCTCATCTTTGTACTTAACAAAGTCATAAGATATGATCGCCTCATTAAATCTTATGTTCCAACATCGAGAAGCTTACTTCAGTCCATAAATAGACCTAAGCAACCTACACACCTTATCTGGGTAGTCTTTGGACACGAATCCCTCAGGCTATATCATATACACCTCCTCATTGAGGTTCTTATTGAGGAACATGGTTTTAGCATGGCTACGAGTGAGAAGGTTATGTTATAGTCAACATCTTACCTTTGATGATACCCCTTAGTCATTAGCCTTGCTTTATAGGTCTGTACATTTCCATATATTCCGATCTTCTTCTTGAAGATCCACTTGCAACCAATGGGTACAATACCCTTGGGTGCATCAACTAGGTTCCAAACATTGTTGGAGTACATGGAATCCATATCAGAATTCATAGCTTCTTGTCACTTCTCGGAGTCTATACTCGTAATAGCCTTCTCGTAGGTTTGAGGATCAATATCCTCAACATCATCTCCTCTAATATGTCTCATATATTTTTCAGGAGTATGGGATATTTTACCGGATCTACATAAAGTTGGAACTCGTGTGCTATGTACCTAAATAGACTCGGACTGTGGAGTGGTGCTTAAGCTGGGTTCTCTAACTTCGCTCAACTCTATCACGCTCCCACTATCTCCGCTAAGAATGTGTTTCTTCTCAAGGAACATCACTCTCTTGGCTACAAAGACTTTTTGGTCCTCGGGATGATAGAAATAATACCCATAAGTTTCCTTGGGGTATCCCACGAACTTGCATCGCTCTATCCTCGATTCCAACTTATTGGGGTTATGTCTTTTAACGTGAGCAGGGCAGCCCCAAATTATAACAACCTTAAGATCAGACTTATTTCCTTTCTATATCTCATATAGTGTAGATACTACCAACTTAGTTGGAACTCTGCTCAGAAGGTAAACTGCGGTCTCTAGAGTGTATCCCTAGAATGAGATGGGTAGGTCAACGAAACTCATCACGGACCGCCCCATGTCTAACAGTGTACGATTCCTCCTCTCAAATACACCATTGAGCTGAGGTGTATAAGGAGGTATCCATTAGAATAGAATCTCATGGTCCTTGAGGAATTGGGTGAACTCTGTACTTAAGTACTCATATTCTCGATCTGATCGAAGTATCTTGATATGCTTTCCATTCTAGTTCTCCACTTTATTCTTATACTCTTTGAATTTCTTAAAGGCCTCAAACTTGTACTTCATCAAGTACACATGTCCATACCTTGAGAAATCATCGATAAAAGTAATAAAGTAGGAGTAACCACCTATGACATGAGTTGACATGGGTCCACATACAACACTATGTATGAGTTCCAACAGCTTAGTGTCTCTCTCTCCAGTTCCACTAAATGGAGAGTTAGTCAGTTTTCCATGAAGGCAAGGCTCACAAGTTGCATATGACTTATAGTTGAATGGATCTACATGTCCATCCTTTAGTAACTTTGAATCATTTCTTCATGGATGTGACCTAACATACAATGCCACAAGTATGCACTGTTCACCTCATCTCGTTTCCTTTTGGACACATTTACATTCATGATATGTGAAGTAGTGTCTAGTATAAACAAACCATTATGCAATGTTCCTCTCATGATGATCTCATCATCTAATAATATTGAACAACCATTATTTTCAAAAACTAATTTATATCCACTAATTGTAAAACATGAAATAGAAATAATATTTTTGATTAAATAGAAGGAATAAAATAGCATACATCCAATGCAATAATAGCTCTACCAAGTAGATGTATGGTGACCTCGCTAACAACTACTACACTAACTTTTGCTCCATTACCCATCTTGAGGTCCATCTCGTCTCTCGTCGATCTCTTAAGTCTTGTTAGAACCTGCAATGAATTGTAAATATGATAAGCACTACCGGTATCTAATACTCATATGTTATCATAAGAATTTGACAAATGGAGATTGATCATAAATATACTTGAAGCTTCTTCAAGCTTCTATTTTTCTCTCTCTGCAAGGAACTCTTAACAGTTCCTCTTATAGTGCCTATCTTTGCCGTAGTGGAAGCACTGTCCTTTGTCCTTTGCCAAGTCTTTCATAGCAACATTTGCTTTACCCGGTCTGCACTTGCCCTTACCCTTCTTAAGGGACTTTTCTGCATTTCTTTTCTTTCTGGTCTCACCAATATAGAGAACAGACTTCTCTTTCTTGATAGTACTCTCTACCTCGCTCAACATATTGAGGAGCTCAAGGAGAGTTACCTCAAGCTTGTTAATATTAAAATTCATTATGAACTATGAAAAGGAATCTGGTATGGATTGAAGCACAAGATCTAAACACAGGTTATCTTCTAGGACCATTCCTAGACCTGTGAGTTTCTCTGTCCACTCAATCATCTTTAGGACATGATTTTGAACCAGTGTCCCCTTAGTCATCCTAGCACGGAAGAGGCTCTTGGATATCTCATATTGCTGAGTCCTTCCTTGTTCCTCAAACATTTTACGGATATATAGGAGAATGGATCTAGCATCTATCTTTTCATGCTACCTTTGTAACTTAGGAGTCATGGAGCCCAACATGTAACACTGAGTGAGAGTGGAGTCATCTATGTACTTCACATTGCGAGTGATCTCTTCCTCGCTTGCCCCTTCCTCGAGCGTAGGCATCACTGTATCAAGGACGTACGCGATTTTCTCCACTGTGAGAACAATTCTCAAGTTGTGATGCCAATCCGTATAATTTGGACCAGTGAGGCGATTGACATCAAGTATGCCACATAAGGGATTTGAAAGCGATATTTTCTGAAAATAAAGATGCAGTAGAAATAAATAACATGCAAATTTTGTAGAAAAATAAACAATCAAGATATAGACTTCTATCTTAATATGCTCCCACTATTTTTCTAGCGAGTCACACGACACCCTAAACATGTGAAATGGAAGTCTCTGGCAGACTTCTAGTGGGGATCGAGATCCAATCAGCGTCTTAGTGTAACCTCGAGAGACTCGACCAATCACACTATGCCAAAAAGGTAGGCAACTCTAACAGATCACAACTCCTTATGATTCCCATCCTATTAGGCCTTTGAACCACCATTGTCTTGTGGGACTCGACTAACCATGATGTTCGGTTAAGTCAATTTCATCGTTATAAGATGAGTCTGATTCGACAATATACCATCGAGGGACTCGACCAAGCATACCATGTCCTTAGGTCACTGGTGACATCTCTATATCGTAAGCAAGATATCGAATCAGAAATAGTTGAACCTTGAGGGACTCGACCAACTCAACCTACGTCGGGAATCAATCCCTACTTATAACGATGGAAGGCCACCTGGGTCAATCTAATTGTCTTATGTTTACCGACTTAATATTATCAAGAGAGGAGATTTTGATTTGGTCTCCTAATATAACATGTCACACATATACATATTTAATATATATCTACATCGGATATAAATATATATACATATCTTGTAGGTGTTTAAGCAATCACACATCACATGAGCAATCACACCAAATGATTATGGACCATAGCCTAATATGATTAGGCTCGAACTAATGGGCCTAATCACTCACATCAAGATTTATATGTGCAGTGGTGCATCTCTATGCCTTGTGATTGTCCATCTCATCCTCGTCTGGTCTGTCGGCATCTCAACGTATCTCCACATATTGCGATCGTCTGTCATGGCCTCATGGGTCCCGCTATCGCTTTCACGCTCCCACTACGCCTCCTTATGTGATTACAATTTAATCATAAGCATATAGGCCCGATAATAAATGAGAAATAAAGCGGTAGCTCGTAGGCCCGAATAATAATAATAATCACAAGTACACACACATCATACGATCCATGATCATCCGTCCACATCATACATCACATGTAAATATCATTATGTAAGACTACTAGATAATAATAATAATTAATTAAATCTTTTAATTAATTAATATTTTTTGAAATCAGGGATATGTAGGGAAATTTTTTCTGAATTGTGAGGGGGTATTTTCATAATTTGGACAAAAGGACAACATTCAAAATTTTAAAAATTTCGAGGCGCAAAACTACCTTTTGCAAAAAAAACCTAACCCTCCCCTTTGTTGGGCTGTAGTCGCCGCCAACCTATTGGCGGCCGCCTCTGACCCTGATTACTATCCCACGGGCAGCACGAGCATCACCCTTACAGGCGATTGTTGCCCTTCGTAGGCAGCGCCCTTACCGACGACTCACCCGAGGGCGAGCGCCGCCCTTGCAAGCGGCTCGCTTACGGGTGTTGTGCTACCTGCCTGTGAGCGGGCACAACACTTACGCGATGGCATGCTTGTGAGCACCCTACTTGTGGGCACAGTGCCTGCATATAGGCGGTCATCGCTGCAGCAGCTTGGCGACCGCCGGCCACAAGCCTACTATAAGCAGGCCATAAGCGCTTGCCTACACACAAATGGTAGCACTGCCATCTGCGAGGGCAGTAACATTTGCTACCCTTTCTCGCTATTGTATCAATGATTTTGATGTCAAAAGTTTCTCTAAAATACAATACACACAGTTTGAAACCAATCTATTGCACAAACAACCTGGCTCTGATACCACTGTAGGGAAATCTAGGGGCGACATCACATGCGCAGCGGAAGAACAGAAAATAAAAATCCCCAAATTTCCCATAAATTATGTTCATCGTCGTGCGAAGATTGATGCACAAAATCCATAAAATCGGAAACTATGTATATGAAAGATTGTGTTTTACCTAGAGAGATCGTATATCCCTTAATTCCTATAGATCTGTAGGAGAGGATGAAGGAGGTCAAGTGTTCTTATCTCTAGCGGTAATCCATACAGTAGGGCTACGAAGACACTCCTCAAATCTCTAGGCCTGCTATATGAGGAGGAAAATGGGAGAGGAGAATAGAAGGTGGCAACTAAGAAACCTCTAGCCTATAAGCCTTTCATTCCCTCAAATTTATAGAGGTCTCTTGTCAACTTAACCCGAATGGATCTTGCCCTATTGGGTACCGGATCTCCATCCAACTGCCTAAGCCTCTTAGATTAGTGGATCTCTATCCAATAATATCTCATTGGCTCTTATTGGATCTCATCCATAGGATCCAATAATTCACGGGCTTGTTGGTTATCGAATAAGATAGGGGCTCCGACGAATATCTCATATCCGAACCTCTACTCATCACAATGCCTACCATATGTGTGTGACCCTCTAGGCCCAATATCGAGTTAGCTATGAGTCATACCTGTCAGAACTCCTTGTTGCTATTCATATGTGTCCTGCAAGACAATCACGTGAGTTATGACACGTGTGACTTGACACGCATTATTTTTGTTATTATATTTTAATAGTTATCACTTTGTATTGCTTATTGCATATATGCATATATATATTGTGATGTCCTTGGATTTATGCAATGAGAATCGGATCGTGATGAGATCACGATAATGAGACTGATTCGCCTTTAAACATAGATCATAAATAATCCCGGTCATAGGTTACTCAAGAAAGACATCGAGATAACCGGACAGACTGATGTGCTATATACCCTTCCATATGATAGATATAGCTAGTCTCATAGCTGCTCATGTGGGGACACTAGGGATACAGTACAAGTGCTCATTAGAGAATGTGTTCACTAATTAATCTACTTATAGAATACTGGATGGTTGATGATGCTTTATTGTCAGACAGCGATTCTATACTCTCAGTGGTGTATCTGGTCATTAGACTTGGGACACCAAGGATGTCCTGTATGAGTGCTCCTCTCTTTGATACCAGACTTATAGGTTTGGATGTCCCAAATCTAGTATAGTTGGTCATCGGGAGTGGTAGTCAACCTTACGAGGGTTATTAAGTGTTGATAGAGGATCATCTACTCTCGGTGTCATAAAAGGAATATCCCATGTGTTCTTGCTTAGAGAAATCCCTAGCCAAGGTCATTCGGATTGAGAGAGAAATAGTTCTTTGGGAGAATCCGATTAGAGCGAGATTCGAGTAGAAACCGTATGGGTCTGACAGCACCATGCCCAGTATACGGTCTTTGGGATATTAGATGGATGAGTGACTATAGGTACATGGTAATTGAGGACAAATAGGTCTAATGGATTGGATTTCTCTACATCATCTAGGGACTGCGGCGTAGTGGCCTAGTACGTCCATAGTCGATGAGTCGAGTGAATTATTTTGGAGATAATAATTCACTGAGCCAAAAGGAGTTCTTATAGGTATGATTCGTGGCTAGCTCGATATTGTACCTAGATGGTCACACACATATAGTAGGCATTATGATTGGTAGAGGTTCGGATATGAGATATCCGTCGGAGCCCCTATCTTATTAGAAATCTAATAAGCCTCTGAATTATTGGATTCAATAAGATCCCGTGAGAGATTATTGGATAGAGATCTACTAATCTAAGAGGCTTGGGTAGTTGGATGGAGATCCAATACCCAATAAGGGAGGATCCATTAGGGTTAAGTTGATAGGGGACCACTATAAATAGGAGGGATTTAATGGTTTATAGCCTAGAGCCTTTTACTTACCTCTCCTATTCTCCTCCTTCTCTCCACCTTAAAGCAGGCCTGGAGTTTTGAGGAGCATCGTCGTAACCCTGCTGTGTGGATCACTGCTAGATAGGAGGGCGTTTGACCTCCTTCACCCTTTGCTAGAGATCTACAGGGATTCAAGGATATACGATCTCCCTAGGTAACACAATTTATCTTATACGTAGTTTTAAGTTTCGCGGATTTTTACGCACCAATCTTCATACGACAACGAACATATATTTGGGAATTGGGGATTTTATTTTTTGTTCTTCCGCTGTGCATGTGATGTCACCCCCAAAGATTTCCCAATAGTGGTATCAGAGCCAGGTTGTTCGTGCGAAAGATTGGTTTTGAACTACGTGTGTTATGTTTTGGAGAAGCTTTTAGCATCAAAATCATTGACGCAAAAGCGAGAAAGGGAAGCAACTGTTGCTACCCTTGTAGATGGCAGCGTTGCCATTTGCGTGCAGTAGGCAGCCTACGGGGGCTGGTAGCCCGTTGGCACTACTTGCAGCCGCTGCTTGTAGCCGTGGGGGCGCCCACCTGTAGAGGCGATACTGCTGGCAAGCAGGGGTAGTGCTCCTGCCCCCCGCCGCATAGGCCACCGTCGGTAGGATGGCGACGGCGACGACGACGACAGTAGGGGAGAAGGAGAAGGGCATTAGGGTTTTTAGGCAAAAAGACATTTTTTCCCTATGAATTTAAGAAATTTTCGTTATGTTCTTTCGTCCAAATTATGAAAATACCCCTCAAAATTCAAAAGAATTCCCTTTATGTCCCTGATTTCAAAAATTTTAATTAATTAAAATATTTAATTGATTATTATTTTATTATTATCTAGTAGTCTTATATGATAATGATTTATACATGTGATGTATGATGTGTTGACGGATGATCATTGTCCGCGTGATGTCTATACTTGTGATTATTATTATTGGGGCCTTCGAGCCTCAATTATATTTCTCGTTTATTATCGGGCCTGCATGCCTATGATTAAGTTGTAATCACACGAGAAGCCGCAGCGGGAGCGTGGATGTGATAGTGGGACCAACGAGACAGACGATCGTGATGCATGGAGATGCATCAAGATGCTGATGGAACCGACGAGGGCGAGATGGATGATCATAGGGCATGGAGATGCACCGTTGCACACATAGATCTTGATGTGAGTGATTAGGTCCACTGGCTCAGGCCTGATCACATTAGGCTATGGTCTAGGATCATATGGTGTGATTGCTCATGTGATGTATGATTGCTTATATACCTACTAGATATGTATATATATTTGCATGCGATGTAGATATATATTAAATAAGTATATGTGTGACATGTCATATTAGGAGATCAAATCATAGAAACCCCTCTCTCGATAATATTAAGTCGGTAAATGTGGGGCAATTAGATTGACCCACGTGGCCTTCCATTATTATAAGTAAGGACTAATTCTCGGTATAGGTTAAGTTAGTCGAGTCCCTTGAGGCTCACCTATATCGTGATTCGCTATCTTGCCTATGACATAGTGATGTCACAGGTGACCTGAGGACATGGTATGCTTGGTCGAGTCCCTTAAGGGTATATCATCGAATCAGACTCATCTTGTAACGATAGTGTTGACTTAACTAAACATCATGGTTGATCGAGTCCCTCGAGACCATGGTGATTCGAAGGCCGAACAGAACGAGAATCACAAGGAGTTGTGATCGGCAAGAGTTGCCTACCTTTCGACCTTAGTGTGATTGGTCGAGTCCCTCGAGATTACACTAAGACACTAATTGGATCTTGATCCCCACTAGATGTCTGCCGGAGACTTCCGTTTCACATGTTGAGGATGTCGCATGACTCGTAAGTAAAATAGTGGGAGTATATTAATATGGAAGTCCATATTTTGATTGTTTATTTTTTTACAAAATCTGCATGTTATTTATTTTTACTGCATCTTTATTTTCGGAAATTATCATTTTCAAATCATTTACATGGCATACTTGATGTCAACCGTCTCACTAGTCAAAATTATACGGATTGGCTCTGCAACTTGAGAATTATTCTCACAGTAGAGAAAATCGTGTACGTCCTTGATATAGTGATGGCTAAGCACGAGGAAGTAGCAAGCGAGGATGAGATCACTCGCTATGTGAAGTACATTGATGACTCCACTCTTGTTCAGTGTTACATGTTGGGCTCCATGACTCCTGAGTTACAGAGACAACGTGAACAGATAGATGTCATATTCATTCTCCTACATGTTCGTAAATTATTTGAGGAACAAGGAAGGACTCAACGATATGAGATATCCAAGAGCCTATTCTGTACTAGGATGACTAAGGGGACACCGGTTCAGAACCATGTCCTAAAGATGATTGAGTAGATAGAGAAACTCATAGGTCTAGGAATGGTCCTAGAGGATAACCTGTGTGTGGATCTTGTACTTCAGTCCCTACTAGATTCCTTTTCACAATTCATAATGAATTTTAATATTAACAAGCTTGAGGTGACTCTTCCGGAGCTCCTCAATATCAAGCAAGAGAAGCCAGTTCTCTACACTAGTGAGACTAGAAAGGAAAGGAAGTCAGAAAAGTCTCTTAAGAGGGGCATGGGCAAGGGCAGACCAGGTAAAGCAAAGGTTACTAAGAAAGACCCGACAAAGGACAAAAGTTAGTGCTTATACTATAGAAAAGATGGGCATCGGAAGAGGAACTGCAAAGAGTACCTTGCAGAGAGGGTGAAATAGAAGCTTGTAGAAGCTTCAGGTACATTCATGATCAATCTCTAATTGTCTGATTTTTGTGATATTGCATTGGTATTGGATACCGGTATTGCTTATCACATCTGCAATTTATTGTAGATTCTAGCCAAGCTGAGGAGATTGGCGAGAGGAATATTTCATAATGGTTTATTTATGCTAGACACTACTCCACATATCATGAATTTAGGTGTGTCCAAGAGGAAATTAGATGAGGTAAATAGTGCATACCTATGGCATTATAGGCTAGGTCACATCCATGAGGGAAGGATCCAAAAGTTGCTAAAGGATCGATATCTAAATCTATTCGACTATGAGTCATATACAACTTGCGAGCCTTGCCTTATGTTAGGACCCTAACTAGGAGAGTTCTAATTGAGAGGGACATTCATGTAAAACCTACATAAGCCGACCCCTTTTAAAGAGGTAAAGAGGCCGGCTAGGGTTAGGAGGTTGTTTCTTAGAGAATAATTAGGAGTTGTAAAGGAATAGGAGTCTTGAGTAGGAGTCATATTAGGAGTTTGTTAGAAGTAGGAGTCATATTAGGAGTTAGGGTTTAGAATCCCTATAAATAGTCAT
>LVTN01001058.1:39233-68349 GCA_001649415.1 Musa itinerans
CTGGTTCGGTTGTTAGTTGGTTCAATCGAACCAACTAAACCGATATAACCCTTACCCAACCCTAACCCGCTGCCGCTCCCGATCCCGATCCCGATCTCGCCGCTGTCGCTGCTCGCAAACGTTGCCTCTGTCGCCGCTTGCGCCTCCCGCTGTTCGTCGCTCCTGCTCCTGCTGCCGCTGCTCGCCGCTGTCGCTGCTCGCGCCTCTCGCCTCCCGCGAGCCCTCCCACTGCTCGCGCCTCCCGCTCCCTTTCCCTTTCCCGCTGCCGCTGTCGTTGCTCGCCGCTGCCACCGCTCGCCGTTGCTTCCTCGTTTCTCCGTCAGCAGGCTAAGTATACAATATACTGTTAATATTAAGTTTATTTGAATTTTGAAATGATTAATTTTCAATACTGTTAATAGACTAATAATATATTATTTTGATTTTAATGTTGTTAATTTTTATTTATTTAAAATTTTTATTTTCAACATTAATTTTTATTGTTTTGAATTTTGAAACTTTTTGCTAATGTGACATTATGATTTTGTATTTTAGATTTTCTTAATTTAATAGCACATTTTTATTTAAATAACTATATTTATTAATTATATTATATATTTTTATATTTTAGCGCCTCGGGCGTTTTTGGACCTTGGCGCCTTTTGGCGCCTAACGCTTTTTAAATCACTGATATTGAGAGACATGTGTTGTGGTCTGTGTCACCGACCTAACAGGCCAGCAGGTTGTTAGGTACTGCCTGATATGTATTGGTCTGGGTGAAACTTAGAATCATGATTATTACAACATTAACTATGATACTTCTATAGCTCTGAAAAAGCTTTAGTGAACTTCACGTTTTTGGCATTCTGCCCTTTACATATTCAAATTTAGTATATGCCACTCAAAAGCTGGAAATTACACTTACCGTCTAAAGTGCTTGATCCAGATAAATAATCAGCCTTGCTTAGGCTATGAGCCTATGAGTACTTCCTGAAATAAAAAGCGGAAGATACCTTGTTCCTACTTTGTGAATGGAAGTAGTTGAACCTTTCTGTTGGTCCTGTTTTGGACCCCTCAACACCCTTTTCCAATCACAGGACAGGTTGGTGAAAGAGACAAGCTATTCTTTTTAAATGTCCATAACAAGATTACCCTGCAGAGTTTTAAAAGCAGAGATAAGGTTTTGAGTGGGAACCATAAATATGACAGTTTAGATTTCTAGGGGACTGAGGAATAAAAGAGAAAAAAGAAAATTAGTTGATTGGTTGGTGGTGGAAAAATGCTTGTCTAAATAGGATATAGATTCTAATCATCATGCTAGCAATTTTTTTTATTAAGTGAAGACGAGCTTTGTGGAAACTCTAATTACAAAATCCATTCCAGGTGATCCTTTGCTGTATATTTTGTTCACTAGAAAACAGTAGGAAGTTTTCAGATCAAAGTGCAACAAGGAGAGCCTATAAAAGACTAGGATTGTTAGAGAACACTTGATGGTCCTTAATGATTTTTGAAGGACATGATCCTGAAGATAGAAATATGAAGAGGAGTTTATTTTGTCGAACATAGATAACTGGGATTTTAAGTTTTGCACTTTTTGGTCTTTTATAATACTGTAAAGTGTAAACAATGATAGTATGTGCTTAATTTCTTGTTTTCTGCTTGACAAGGTTTAGTAGGAAAAGATGTATGCGACTGGGAGATGTTCTACATATTTCTTTAATTACATTTGTTCAATTTCAGAAAGTTTCTTGACATCCTTCTTAAATAAGTTAATGCAATACATTGTGGTGGATCAATGCTCTCTTGTTGTACATTTTCTTAAGCATGCCATTATTTAATTGTCTTAGTTGTATATATTATGTGCTTCTCTTAGGCACCTCTCAAGAACTTTTCTTCGCGATACAAGGCTGAACTGCTTCATCATTTTAAAACCTGGAGATTAAATTCTGGTTGTAGATCACTCAGCACCCAGGCTGCAACAACTGGAAGTACTCCTCAGCCTCCACCACCACCCCCACCTCCAGAAAAGACCCATTTTGGTGGTCTAAAGGATGAAGATCGCATCTTCACCAATTTGTATCGCTTGCACGATCCTCTTCTAAAAGGTGCAATGAAACGGGGTGACTGGTATAGAACCAAGGACTTGGTACTTAAGGGTAGTGACTGGATTGTTAATGAAATCAAGAAATCTGGTCTACGCGGCCGTGGAGGTGCTGGTTTTCCATCTGGTCTTAAGTGGTCTTTCATGCCCAAGGTATCTGATGGCC
The DNA here is from genome assembly GCA_001649415.1 of Musa itinerans. Taxonomy (NCBI): domain Eukaryota; kingdom Viridiplantae; phylum Streptophyta; class Magnoliopsida; order Zingiberales; family Musaceae; genus Musa; species Musa itinerans. The sequence goes on from LVTN01001058.1 coordinate 41,480, forward strand.
GCCCTTCTTATCTTGTTGTCAATGCTGATGAGAGTGAACCTGGTACATGTAAAGACAGAGAAATAATGCGCCATGATCCTCATAAATTGCTTGAAGGGTGCCTGATTGCTGGAGTTGGTATGAGGGCAACAGCTGCTTACATTTACATAAGAGGGGAGTATGTAAATGAACGATTAACTCTTGAAAAGGCTAGGAAGGAAGCTTATCAAGCTGGACTTTTGGGGAAGAATGCTTGTGGATCAGGTTATGATTTTGATGTACATATACACTTTGGTGCTGGAGCATACATCTGTGGTGAAGAGACAGCATTACTAGAGAGTCTTGAAGGAAAGCAAGGAAAACCAAGGCTGAAGCCTCCTTTCCCGGCTAATGCTGGACTCTATGGCTGTCCGACAACTGTAACAAATGTGGAGACTGTGGCTGTATCTCCCACAATTTTGCGGCGAGGACCTGAATGGTTCGCAAGCTTTGGCCGGAAAAATAACTCCGGCACAAAACTATTCTGCATATCTGGTCATGTCAACAAACCTTGCACCGTGGAAGAGGAGATGAGCATCCCATTGAAGGAATTGTTAGAGAGGCACTGTGGTGGTGTTAGAGGAGGTTGGGATAACTTGTTGGCAGTTATCCCGGGAGGTTCCTCGGTTCCTCTCCTTCCCAAGCACATATGTGATGATGTCTTAATGGATTATGATGCTCTCAAAGCTGTTCAATCTGGATTGGGCACCGCGGCGGTGATTGTGATGGACAAATCCACTGATGTCGTGGATGCGATAGCAAGACTATCTTACTTCTACAAGCATGAGAGTTGTGGCCAGTGCACTCCCTGCAGAGAGGGGACCGGATGGCTATGGATGATTATGGAGAGATTGAAGGTGGGGAATGCTATGCTGGAGGAGATTGATATGCTTCAGGAAGTCACGAAGCAGATTGAAGGGCACACCATATGTGCTCTTGGTGATGCCGCTGCATGGCCAGTGCAGGGTCTTATCAGGCATTTTAGGCCAGAACTAGAAAGGAGGATCAGGGAGAGAGCGCAGAAAGAGCTCTTGGAGGCTGCAGCTGCTTGAGTCCTCTGGCCTGACCATGCCGAACATCTTTCTTCCATTTATTGCAGCTTATCTTATCTATGAAAATAATGAACTTCTTTTAGAGGTCATATGTAAAGACACCTTATATGCTGTTCTTGAGCTTGTGCTCTAAACTATTTTCTGATGGCATAGAAAGAGCAGGTCTGTTGTAGCTCTCTTGTTGAACCTCTCAGACTGTAAATTTTGGGATTGCATCCTTTCGACTTCAAAGCTAAGAACTCATTTGTTGCGTGTCCTTGAATTGGCACTGGGAATCTCATCAAACCTAATTAATCCATAATTTGTGGCCTAAAGGATTTTATGGTCATGCATTTTTGAATTCGAATGTTGTTCATGAGTAACATTAGTGTAACCTACCATGTACTTCTCTGGTATATACTGCCAATCATACATTACTCTTGAGCTGCTTCAGTTTGTTGATATCACTGCTGGATCCACCATTGTTTCATTTGGCCATTCTTTGTTAGTTTGCTATTAGCCTACATTACCCTGAGGAATCCAACGTACGATTGAACTAAATGTTTTCAGATCCAACCTGTAGTTGATCTAAACATGATCCACATTCGATTAGATTACTTTTGAGCCACTCTAAAGAAAATTCTAACACGAAATTATTAAATTGTCTTGAAACACAACTAAATCAAACTTAATTAGCTCCAATATCCTTTAAATTTCTATAGTATTCTACAATTTTTGATAGATGATTAAGTATGAATTAGAACTACTCTCAATATCCTCTCGTCTAACCTATTCAATGTTTCTTGGAAACGTATTTATGAGTCTCTTTGATCGACCAATAATCACATCGCATGTGGTAGTTGATATATTAATAAGTATAAGGCGAAACTTGCCCCTCAGCTTGTCGAGATTCTCTCCTCAAGATTCAACTGATATCATGTCTATAATCATAAGGTGACTCGATAAGCCTAAATCTCTTTTGTTGAACCGATGACTAGCAACTTAAGGATCGAAAGAGAACTATTTAGAGGGTGGTTTATGAAATCAGGTTAGATTTGAATAGGATCCAATCTGGTTTGATAAGAAAAGAAAAGCTTGGAAGAATGAAGAGAAAATTTCAAGTTTCCCTCCTCATGTACCCAACAAAATGCATTTTGTGAAGCTGTGCTGTCTTCATATGGTCGTTGCCTTTTTCTGTGAGAAGAATGAGTCCATGAGACTTGACCGGTAGCTGTAGTCATTTTTCTTCTTCCTTTCACTGTAATCTGCCATCATGCCCTACCATGTGTTCCTCTGAGTTCATATTCATGTAACCTTGCATGTACTTGTTCTTGGCCCATGTCCACTCAAGTTCACCTTTCCTTTGAGCAACTTGTACTGCCCAAGGTTGAGCAAAAGGAAGGTACAATAATTGTGATCCAGATCCCTTTGAATTGATCTTTTTGGACCCCTTTTGCCTAGGCAATTTGAACCACCTGGCCCACTAAAGACGGGGAAAAAGATGAGCCAAGTGTGTCATTGTTCAATTATTGGTCTCTTTTCCTGGGAACCGATATCCCTTTGACCCAGGGGAGGTACCATGGGATGCCAAAGGCAGATGATGCTGAGACAACTTGGACCTTTTCTTCTGGTGATTATTTTCTCTACTTGTTTGCTGATTCTGTACTGGCTTGTGATGGATGGTGTTGTCCATCAATCCACAAGATAGATAGTTCCAACTGTTGTGTTCTGGTTGCAGGCTAATCGAACAGTGATTCATTATGATTTTGTTGATGTTGTATGAGGAACATCCACAAGAAATGTATTTTAGTAGGACATCATAATGCAGAGAAGTACTACTTCTCATGGATTCCATGGAGGGCATAATTTGTTTCATTCCTTGTCCTCTGTAAAAGAATGAAGAAAAATACACACTTCTCAGCACCTTTGCCACTACTGATTTTTATTAGTCTTCTTTACTGCCCGCCCTCTGCTACTTTTATTCTGCTCTTGCTTAATGATAAGTTGGCAGCAGTTTGATCAGTGTTTCCATGGGCCAACCCTGCAGCACACCCATGTCTGTCCCTGTTCATGTCTCACTCATCACCCATGTCTTGCAGCAGTAGGTCATCAATACACATCTTCTTCAAGCCATCCCTGCTTGACTGTGAACGGTTTTGGACTATCCATAAAAGTCCATTTTTCACTGCTGTGTTGCTTGTTAAATAATGTTTCTGTAGCCTTCTAATTGATTGTTAGGCTCATGTGAGACATGCAAAAGCTAATCATGGCAGTCATGTCTGCCAGAAACAAGATGGACAAACCATGGAGAATGGAGATGTCCTGTAAACCAAACACACACTCATGATTGAAAAGAGTTGTTAACTACAAGCAGAGGAGTGGTTCTTGATCAACACATGTCACAACCCACACAAAAGCAAGTAATAGGTGACAACACAGGGATGCCACTCTTCTCAATCAGCCTAACAAATGCCCTTATTATAAGGTAATCTTCCCAACAAGGCTCTCTAGTATGGTTAGGGGGTGGGGAGGGACTATATGGAATTTAAGACATAGTTTAGCATTCTCTCCACCTAAAAATATACTCGATCAATCTTATTCTTATAGGCAAAAAGATTATTTCTGTGATTTAAGTTTACATTATCTAAAATATTAAATGGTAAAGATGAAGACATCAATAGTTTACAGTAGGAAATTCCAAAACTTGGGTATAAAGTGAGGTCGAGCACATATCCCACCACACACAGAAGAGAGAGGGAGAGCTCACGTGCAGGAAGAATGTTGGGGTCTGCTGCTGCTGCTGAGGACGATGAGCAGATGAGAGAGAAAGGGGGAGAGAACTGAAGGAACTGAAAAACCATGGTGGTCACTCATTAATAATGATGATGATAATAATAATAATAAGAATCCTGGGCTGCCGTTACTGGTGGTGGTGGTGGGTGTAGGAAACATTAGAGAGGGGGAGATAAAGGGAGGCCCGGGTGTGTTGAATTGAAGCCTTGGGATCGGTTTGTCTCCGCATTGGAGGGCTCTGTGGCGCAGTGGATCACCTGTGAGATCTTGGTTTCTTGCTCCCCACAAGGTGCATAGACCTTTCACCCTTCTTTTTTCTGTCAGGAATCGTTTTGTTTTTGTTGTTGTTTTTGTTTTCTCTCCTTAATATCTACTCTCTCTCTCTCTCTCTTTCTCTCTCTTTTTAATATCTGCCCATCGTATCTTTGCGGTGTTAACAAAGGTATTATTGTATTATGAGTATGCACTGTTGCTTGTTTAAATCAATATGTCACGCAGTTGTTCTGCTTACACCTGTCTGTCCCCATCTCTGTCAAATTGCGATTGCAGTATGCTTGGATGATGGTGAACCAACATTTCTTTTTCTTGATGATTTGCTGTTTTGGTTTTTTGAGTGTTCTTGTCAACTTGTTTCTTCCTTGGTTTATTGTATTTCCTTGTCAGTATTTGACTTTGGATCTCTGGTATCAAGTGCTTGAGCAGTTAGTTTTCTGTATGTGAAGCTGGATTTTCCTATGAACTTTTGATCATAAAGTTATGAAAACTTTTAGATGGATTTGGGCTTGTGAGATGAAGGTGATGAGTTCTGTTTCTGTATAGACTTTTGAAGCAAATCCCTTTTCCTTGCAGACATCAAGTGGAAAGAAAAAGAAGAGTAAGGTTATTTGAGTTTACCTGTGGTCTTTCTGCTTCTTGTTGCTATTTTTTGTTGTCTGGTTTTTGTGGTGTTTTACCACCAAGAACTGGGAATTCTGAGTTCTCTTTGTTTTCTCTTTCGCCTTACTACGAGTTTATTATTTGCCATAACATTGGATCTTTTGCAAGCATGGCTTGGTTTTGGTAAAAACTCGATTTTTCAATGTTGCAATGCTGAAAGTGATTATCAATTTTCTGTGGTAAATGCCTTGGCCCTTTTGTTGATCCTTCAATCTTTTGCTGTTATTTGTTATCTATTCCAGATTCATTGTTCATTAATTTCTTATGCTGTTGTAATCCTCTGTAGCACCATCTAGATTGTGTGAAATTTAACTTCCACAATACGAAGTTTCTGAAATTTCTTGTGAGCTAAAGAGATAGAGATGTCTGTGGAGTTCAGAAATATTTGGAAAAACCAGTTGATTTATTTGAGTCTATCATCTGTTGTGCTCCATTATTTGTTGAAGTCAATTATAGTCTCAAAAGGCAGCCAGATTGACTTACCAGGTCAAATATTCCATTCATCTGCTAGACCTATCATATTTTTATAATTTGTTGTTTTCTGTAAGTTTATGCGCCATCTTTTTTGAGGTCCTTTTTTCTGTTGCTGGCTTTTACATATTCTTGAACAGCTTGTTGGAGCTTCTGTACTTCTTATAAGGACGCACTATCCTTTGCTGGTCTGCCTACGGCTAATGAAGCTACCACTGTGCCCAGGCAATGTGATGATCCAACATCCTCCTGTTTCAAAAGATTTTGACCTGCCTATTGTTTAGGAAGAGAGTAAGGTCCACCGTTTGTTTAGTTCAAGAAAAGCAAAACGGGTGGTGATCTATACTGATAACAATCCGGATACCGATACTAATAATATTGATCAGGCAGAAGCAGAAGAGGAAGAGACAAACACTGGGAAAAAAAAAGACGCCAACCAAATGGACAACACACCAAATCTTAGTTCAAGGGATCCTGGACATTCTCAATACAGTGAGGCATCAGTTTTTGACAATCTGCTATGTCATAAGTATTCATCTTCTGTAGCATATTCTGATGCATTAGGAAACACCCAGCCTCATCGGAACTCTGTTGAGCTTCCCATAGTGACCACTGTGATTTCACAGGGCCCAATTCTGGAGACCCCTAATATGGTCACTTCCTGTATAGGCGAGCATGCTTATGACTCATGGAAGGATGGAAAAAATGACATGCTATTCATGCAGACAGTTGGAGTATCAGTAGATGGTTCAGAAAATCTTCTTCATGACAGTGATTCCCAAATGAATCTGCGGAGACAGCTGGGTGTGTTAAATAGGCAGTGCTTATCTTTGCAGCAATCAGATGTTTCAACAGTACCTAGTCAAGGATTGTCACTAAGCCTTGGAACACAGATTATAGTCCCTTCAATCCAATGTCAGCATACTAGCTCAGACATCTCTCTTTTTCGACCTCATCAAACAACTTCCAGAAATGGTGGATCAGGCAGAGATGAAAATTGTGAAAACAAAAGTACGAATGCCAACAACTTCCCATATGAATCAGCGAGTCTTGCTAGTTCAATTCTAAATTCAAAGTATCTAAAGGCAGCACAAGAATTACTTGATGAAGTTGTTAATGTTCAAAAGGCTCTGAAGCGAAAATCAATCAAAAGTCAAAGTCTTCATACTTCTACTGGTACCACCACCGGAAAGGATTGCAGTGCAGGTGAAGGAATGTCGTCGAACCCTCAAGACTCTACCATCAACTCATCCAGTGAGCTCTCACCCTCTGAAAGGCAGGATCTTCAGAACAAGGTTACCAAACTATTGACTATGTTGGATGAGGTGCATATTTCCTTCACAATCTCACTGCATTATATAGTTTTATACAAATATTTTACTACTACTCTTTTAGAATCGCATTTTTGAATGACATGTTGCAGTTACTAGCTTATTTTTAAGTCCTAATATTGAGTAGTCAAAGTTGTGTTTTAAGAATCTGAAGGTTACAAATTAAAAAAATTTCATGTATTATATTTTATTAGGTTTTATTGAGAAGAAAACATTCAATCCTTGGTTTATTTTCCAATCTCTAATAACTTTTTATACGACTGATAGAAGGAAGTGTATTGTTTAGATTTTTCATTGTTATCATTTTCTAGAAACCATTAAGAAAAAGGATTAGGAAAGTTTTCCCCATGTTCTCTTTCCAAAATGCTGATTGTGTTTTGAGGGATCCATTTACTATAAATTTTATTTTATGGAACATCTAATTGCATATTATGCTTGGTTCTCAAGGTGGAAAGGTGCTCAAATCCACTCTATATGAGAATTAAAACCTGGTTTATATTGTCATCATAAAATTTTCAGACAGGAAAGATTAACATTCGAAGAGAAACCTGCTTATTTTGTTGGCATATAGTACAGATTGGAGTCGTGATGACTTAAGATTGAGAAGGTTTTTCTGCATCAGTGTAGTGTCTGTTATTGTACATAATGGAAAACTTCTGAAGGAAGTTTGTTTATTGTAATTCTTTGATGTAATTTACTTGGGGCCTATTCTTATAGGCTACCGTAGTGTAGAAAACTGGCAAACAAGACTAAACAAATATTTGAAAATAGATACTTGCTCCTGACCCATGAGATAGTGACTACTTTCTGGGTCTGTTCTTGTGATCATTAAGGATGAAACTCATGAATCTTATCCTGCAGCATTTTTTTCCCTCATGTATGATCTGGATTTTTACAAAGATACTATCTTAAAAAACTCAAACATATTACACACTGAGATCATAGAAGTTTGCTCTATTGAGACCTAATTTTGATTTTTTCCTTATGCCTAATACTCTTTATGGACTTGTTATTCAAAAGTAATTATATAGCATTATTGATCTAACGAGCTTCATTTGTTTCAGTTCCCTTATTTACCATTTCCTGTTAGTGATGTATGAGATAGTAATACTGGAGATGTTGTCCTAACTCTTGGTCATTGTGAATAAGAAAATACAATAATGTTAAACCAAATGTAACTGCTCTTCACACCCATTTTTGTGAGATGATCTACTGAGTTAATGACTCATCAGTTTGCTAGTCTCACCCGTAACTATTTATCCTTTTTTTTCAGTCAATATGAACTAATTCTTGTTTTAGATTTTTTTTCCGATATAAGTGTCAAGCTCCAAATTGTCAGACCCATGCACTTCTGGAGACTCTTAATTTAATGCACAGAAACATCAGTGAATTACAACTAATTATTGTAAACCCACTTTCTTTTGTCATTCTGAACTACGAACACCGAGTTCTCCTTCAGTCAACTAAATCCTTTCCCCACCCTTCTCTTCTCTCTCTCTCTCTCTCTCTGTCTGATTGGTCAATCCTTCTGGATGGTAAGGCATCATTATTTTATAATCAATTAGGAAGAAGTTTCCAAATATTCAATTGTTTTCTTAATGAGTTTCCAATTATTCAATTGTTTTCTTAATGAAAGCATGGAAGATATTATCTTTTCTCAAGAGACCATCAATTGTGTACTCAACTAAATTTTGTCATCTATCTCATCAATCTGAAATTGGAAGTGCACTAATATATCTACAGTATACCATATTGCTTTTTTGTTTTTATCTGATTTCAGAAACTATTCATGATATGTTGTTGTTGCATTAACTTTTATGTCTGTATACATTTTAATAAATCTGTGAAACTTATGGTCGTAAAATTATGTCTGCATTTAGGGGGTAACTGCTAAGCAATTATAACGCTTCTTTCATGTAGAATACTAATAGATAAATTGCTCATAATTCATCTTAAAAATTCCGGCTAGAGGAGATCACTTCATGAAGAAACTCTTCACTTTCAACTCGTTCTGTGTGTTACAAGCTAATGTTATCATGTAAAGTTTGTAAATCATTCAGAAAATAAGTAATAACATTAAACAAGATTTCAAGTATCGGCAGTCTGACTAAGCACCAGTACTGGACTATATGCTTGGTCCTGATTAGTTATTTTTTATTATTCAGTGATACTAGATAGTACGAGTTGGTATATCTGTACTGTGTTGGTCCAAGTCCAACAAGGTGACGAAACTGTTATTTGATCAAGATTTTAAACTTTCATAATACATGCAATTTAGAGAGCAATTACAGTAGTGTTCAGGTTGATGTGGCATTACTGAATTAAGGAGGAGATGATAAATACATTTATTTAAAAAAATTTGTAAGAACTTGATGGAATAATATTGATGAATGAAATGCTATTAGTAACTTCCTATCTAGAGAAAGCAAAGGAGTGAATAAGTGGCTTAACAGCTATCTTGTGCCAATGGTGGTCACAAGGCTTGAGTGTGATAATTGCAGAGTAGGCATAATACATAGGCAGATGGACCTCATTTTTAGCCCTCATATTGCCCTTATATTTGTTTACAAGCAAGGAAATATACGTTTATGCCACTTGAAAATTGTGTGCCGGTGACAACGATTTATTTACAGCATGTGGCATCTGGTAAAGAAGGATGATAAAAGATAGTAGGTGTATTTTGGAAAGCAATTGAACAAAACCATTCAAAACTTAAGGAACCTTTAAAGGTCACCAATGATGATACCTTGAGCTGATGACTTATCTGACAAAGAAGATATAATTGGTAAAAAGGGACATGTTAATATTCAGAAAATAAGGTAAAAAAATATTGAATAAGAACAATAGAGGAAGCTTTGATGTTTCTAACTTGCTAGGAAGATACAGTTCAAATTTAAAAAGTTGCATAAAATCTGTTAAAGGACCTAAGGAGATGCAATAGGATTCCCCTGTTAAAGTGGTTATTTTTGCACACGTGGACATGTAAGAGAAATTAATTGCTCAAGCAATTCAGCATTGATAAGGATAAATTGTTAAAAGGATTTGATTGACTAAACAAAATGGAAAAATAATGTTAAGATGTTGTGGTTAATGCCTTTCAGGTTCTTTTGCTATGCTAGCTGTAGCTCTTTCTGATCATATACATGCCAGTGCTTGGTAGTCATCTTTGAAGTTTTATGGTTGACCATATAAAACGTTTTTCAATCCAACTACCAACTAGCTTTCCAATTGTCTTTACTTACATGTCACATAATCAACTTTCAAATTTGTTTTGCATGGACTCAATTGATTACATGTATGATGGTGCAGGTGTGGCAGATAAGTGTTGCTTTTAATCCTATTGGACCAGCTAAAAGTAAATGCATTTAGTTATTTACTACTGTAATTTTTGTAATAAACTTCTGTAACTTGAGATACTATTAGTTGACCCTCAGTAACCAATATGTTGGTCCAAACAAGAAGAAATTTACCTGTTCAGTTATTATTTTATATAAACAGGACAGAAAGACTGCAATCTTAGAATCATGTTTAACTCGAAGAGTGCCCTTATGCCATCATTTGGAAAGCTAATCTGGCTACAGATGCAAGAAGGGTGCTTGTCATCTTTCAAAATTGAGTTGGATCTGAAAAGAAAGTTTTGAAGTGACTTCACATAAAAAGTTCACAGCTAAATTCTGTGAGAAACCAAGGACAACATTATGTCATTAACTGATATAGATTAGTATTCAAACTCTATTGCTTTCATATTTGATTCAGTTTCTTATGTTTTCATTTCAATTGCAGATTGATAGAAGATATAAACAGTATTACCACCAGATGCAGATAGTAGTGTCATCTTTTGATGTAGTAGCCGGTTCTGGGGCTGCTAAACCTTACACGGCACTCTCCCTCCAAACAATTTCTGGGCATTTCCGCTGCTTGAGAGATGCCATCAGTAGAGAAATTTTAGTTACCAGGAAAAGTCTTGGAGAGGAAGGTAACTCAGGTAGCAAGGGTGTTGGAATGTCTCGCCTTCGCTATATAGATCAGCAGCTGAGGCAACAGAGAGCCTTGCAGCAGTTTGGTATGATGCAGCAGCATGCTTGGAGGCCACAGAGGGGGTTGCCCGAGTCATCTGTCTCAATCCTTCGTGCTTGGTTGTTTGAGCACTTCCTTCACCCGTAAACTCCATCTACCTAATCTCTTTCTCCTGGTACTTTGTTACATCATGGTAGATATCTTTTCATGCTAACTATTTTGTGCTTGATGACTTTCAGTTACCCGAATGATTCTGAGAAGCTAATGCTTGCGAGACAGACAGGCTTGACAAGGAGTCAGGTGTGCTCATTCATCTTATCTTCAAGGCTACAATGTTTATGATTCTTTACATGTTGTAACATGCCTCATATGGTAGTTTTTATTGGCAAATATTGGAGTACCTTGGAACTTTCTTTTCTAGGAGTTATATTCCATGTTTACCTCCTTTCAGGTTTGTGGTCTCAATGATTCTTGACTTCTTGGCCTCACAATGTATTGTAACAGTCAAATGCTTTGTTAAAAGTTAACTGCATGACACATTTAACGTTGACAAACATTTGGGTACCATCAATCATTATGATGGCTTGGTTCCTATAAATCCTAGGCTGTTGCTCACACGAGTGTGTAGGAAAAAATTGAGACTCATCCATGCTAATGGTTCTGTAATACCGAAAATTTTTCACTTCTATTATTCTTGGATTCTCTCTAATTTTGCATCCTTCTGATCAGGTTTCCAACTGGTTCATAAATGCACGAGTTCGACTTTGGAAGCCGATGATTGAGGACATGTACAAAGAGGAGACTGGTGACCTCAAGATTGACTCTTCTTTGGAGAACCCACCTAAAGATCAGGATGATGTTCATTCCACTGGGAATGGAGAAAACTCGCAAAACACTGCCACCGAAAGATGCCAAGTAAACCAACTTAGTGACTTATCAAGATCCAACATCATGCCAGGAATGGATATGGCAGAGGTTGGTTCAACAGACTACCATATGAACCTTAAGATGAGATCAACCACAGAAGAGTGTAGCTTTGTGCAAGATGCTCTTGCCCATATAGATGGAACTGGGAGGTTCATGGCTTATGCTGATTTGGGCTGTGGCGGTGGTGGTGGGGTGTCACTGACACTGGGACTACAGCACTGTGACGGTGGTCTTCCTGGATCTGGCAGTCAGCAGAGCTTCGTTGGGATGCAAGGGGGAGACATCTACAGTGCAGCTGCTGCCATTGGAGCTGATACAGCTGAGTATGATTGTGTTAATTTGGGAGACCGACCGCACCGATTTGCTTCATCGCAACTGTTGCATGACTTTGTGGCCTGACAATGTTGATCGTTACGATATCAGCTGTCAAATCATACGGTGCCAGCAATTTTCTTGGAGCTGCTCTTAGGCATTGCTTGTAACTCCACAGGAAATAGAGGATGACCATGATATGCAATGTAAACAAGAGATGAGGCAGGTTGGTGATAACATAAGAGGTAGCATATTGTAAAGATAAGAAGTGCAGCTGTGGTAATCATCTGAAGAATGGAACATGAGATGAGTACCAATCGATGGTTATTCTGATGTATACTTCTACAAAATGAGTACCATTTTACATTAATGTCCTCTAGAAGCTCATTATGATATTAAAGATTAGTAATATGTTGTATACATAATATATGCATTCTGAAGTTGACAATTTGGTCATAGTTGTATTATCTGAAAAAATGACCTCAACTATCACAATGAGTACCAATCAACGGTCAATCTGTTGCATACTTCTACAAAATGAGTACCAGTTTACATTAATATCCTTTGGAAACTCATTATAATATTAAAGATTAGTAATATGTTGAATACATAATATATGTATTCTGAAGTTGACAATTTGGTCATAGTGGTATTATCTGAAAAAGTGATCTCAACTATGGAAGCTTAAGATAGAAAATAAAATGGGAAACAAAAATGGTATTTAATAAATAAATTATTTCAGAGAGTTTCAGCAAATCACTTATTAGTACTTTCAAGACAATCTCTGTTACTTTCATTAAGGTGATACGTATTTATATAAATTTTAAGAAAAGATTTTTCTTGATCATACACTCAGATCTGATTATTCAATTAAATCAATCGCTCAAATTTATGATTAATCATCAAATCATAAATTGTTTGAGAATGTATTATCATAATATTTTATCATATATCATTCCATGCCATCAATAAGAACGTAAAAAAAGAATCAAAATTTTATTGGAAATGAGCATATTGATTAATTAGCAAATATAACTGCTAACAAGAAAGGAAAATAAAATAAAAGAAATGGCCCAATTAATTAATTAGTTAACGTTCATCATCTCATTGCTCTCTCTCTCTCTCTTTCCCTCAGTGCTGCCAGCAGCTACGTTCGGCCTTCGTCTTATCGATTCACCGACAGGATCCGCCGGCGTGGATGTTGGGGTCATGAGTGCAACGGGAGGGGCTCGAGTGCGTCACCGGCCCTTGCGGCAGCGACTCGAGCAAGAGGCCGCCGCGCTTGCGCCACCAGTCTCCTTCCACCGGCCTCACCGCTATCAGAGGCTGCAAGCTCGACGCCAGCAGCAGAAACAGCAACAGCTGCCTCGTCACCACCGTGGTTGCCATGGTCGATATACCGGTAGACGATGTGAAGGCCTCCGAGGGGTGGGTGTGTGTTGGTGTTGAGGCAAAGGGTGGAAGAGGGAGAGCTCGATATCTGGAGCGCCGACGTAGCTACATGTCTTTGAAGTCTACAGAGCGTACTTCCTCCGCTTCCGTGACTTGGACTGCGTCCTTACGCGGCTGTTACGCTTTAATGGGTTTCCCTTTTACCACCACCAACTGTTTGACTTTGGTAAACGTTTTGCAATGGACGGTGTCAAGGATTCAAATCACAGCATTTACATCAATTGATGGGCAAGACGATGAGAGATATTTTTACCTTTTTATATGCCCGTTATAACGGACGTTATAGTTGAACTAATCCTCTCTCTCTCTCTCTCTCTCTCTCTCTCTCTCTTATATATATAGTTTTTGCAAGGATATGTATGTTTTTTAACTAATTTTTTTTTCATCATAGTAAATAATATAAAAAATATTCAAATATGTACTTGAACCTGAGATTTATTATTTGTGAAATAATATATTTATTATCCACTAAATATATCAATAATATAAATATAAAACTATATTTATTTTTTTATTCCTGTATGTATGTATAATGGTTTGAGAAGTTAATATTAGTGGTTGTAATGATGAAGAAAGACTTGGACATATTATTGTAAAGTTTTGAATTTGAATTCAGTATTTACTTTAAAAAAGAAAATTAAAGTTGTTGGGTGATCCCACCACCTATGTGTAAAGAGGTGGGACCAAAAAATTATATAAATAAAACCTTGACCTTACTTATGCAAGATATAATAAGGAGAGAGAAAAAATGAAGCCGAGGGAGAAAATTATCTTTAGAGGAGAAGAAACGATGGATGGTTGATTCAAGCCTGATCATCATAATTTTCTGATATGTGATGTCATACAAGATGATAGTATTGATCTTTCACAAACCTGCTCCTATCTCTTTTTCAGTATTTTTATTGGTGAGCTCTGATTCTTTTTCTTTGGTTTATCATTGGAACTCATTTGGGTTATTATTTTATGAGACATGAATTATCATCGATGATATTTGGTATTTTTAGAGGGAATTATTTATAACCCCATTGATTTTGCTTGGGGGAAAAAAAATTTCTAATGTAAATATGTTGTCTTGTAGTTTGTATCTTATTCGATTTACACAAAGATGGAAACCAATTCTGATGTTTTGCTTTCGCATAATCAAACATATCTTCCAACAAAAACATTTACATGAGGAGGAGGAGAAATTAATAACAAGAAGCTATTATTATCGTTGTCATGGACTACAATGTGGAGTTACTCTCTGTCATTTCCAATGTTCATGAAATTAGAGAGATAAATACACTTAGAATCGTAAAGAAAGAGAAAAAATGGTGAGTAATTGTCTGAGTAAGCAGCAGCAGCAGCTATGGTGGGTCTTCGTGTTATGGGATCACGGGCAAGAGCCGCCGGCATGGATGTTGGGGTTGTGGGTGCAGCGCGAAGGCCCCGAGGGCGTCACCGTCCCTTGCGGCAGCGACTCCAGCAGGAGGCCGCCGTGGTCGTGCCACCAGTCTCCTTCCATGGGCCTCGCCGCCATCAGAGGCTGCAAGCTCGATACCAGCAGCAGAAACAGCAGCAGCTCTCTGGTCGCCATGGCCGCCATGATCGATGCTTGTTATGCCTGCGATCGAGGATGCAAGAACGAACGATGCGAAGTCAAGTGTGAGGCAAAGGTTTGGGGGGAGGGGAGCTCGATATATAGCGCAGCGACGTTGCTGCATGTCTTTGAGAAGTCCACGCCGCGTAATCGATTCGTTTTCGTGACATGTACGTGACTCGGAACGTTTTACTTGGTTTCTCTTTTACCACTTCTTGTTTGACTTTTCAGTCTAACGTTTTGACTTCCGGCAGGTGTACGTGAATCGCGTATTATAATAAATGATAACAACAGTTCAAATATGAAATAGCGAATTAAAAGACATATAAATCTTCTAAACGCCGTAAAAAACTCGTTATCTTACTTTAGAGATGAGAGGATTGAAGCCGGAAGAAGAGACCGAGGGTCGAACGTAAGGTTTTGATTTGCATTGGTGGGTCAAGGCGTCAGAACACGGGAATCAACGCCTCGTTGATCGTTTCAACCGGACGAGTTCATTCGGATCCAAATGCAGAACAAACAAATTCTGGCCGGCAACGTAAAAATGTGTCTCACTCCAGTTCTCAATCCCGTGCCCAAGTCCATGTTTACTCGAGCAAAGTCCACGTTTGACCTGTTAAAAGATGACGGTGTGACTTTGTCCAGCTCGGGACGTTGATTTCCTTGTGTCTATTTTTCTCCTGGGAGAATCGCATAGGTGAACTAAACGACTTGCTTACGAGGTTTCCAATCCTCATATCATATTAATTTTACCCTGCAAGGTCGATGACCATTTCCGACGCTAACACAAATCTCAATAAGAAATAGATATTCCTTCTTGTTCTTAAAACTTTTATGTGGCACTCGTGGATTATTATACTCAACCCAACCTTGCATGATACCCACATGGGACTGATGCAGACTTAGGTGCTATTAGCCAGTGAAGCTTGTAATAGAATGCTCTGTGAGTACAGAAAAGCACATATAAATCGAGATCTGCAAGGGAACACCTTCCTCACCATCTCCTTTGGTTCTTTACTAGTCACACTCAAAGCCTTTATGGCAGGGTTGCTTCTGTTGCTTCATTCTTAAGCTTCGAATACCAAGTTGGCGTGTGGTTGCCATTTGGTGAAGATGCTGCATCCCTCATCACACCATCCTTTTCCTCTCGGTGGGAAGCAAAAGAACAATCCTCTATATATAAACCCCCACGTCAGTGATCATGATCGTATCGAAGAACATGAATTCCCACCTATATATGAATCAGAAACGTATCCTGGTATATATGTGGTGAACTAGTTAGGATTGGCTTCAGATTTGCATCTGATGATGGTTGCTAACACCACTTAAGATGCCAACAGCAGTCCTTGGTTGACTTAGATCAGCGTCCGACTGTGGTTCGAGATGAAATCTTCATATTATAATGGAAAAGAATATTAAGCTATGCATGCATATGCATCGAGTCGTTAGAGTTCTCATCATGCTTAGCCAGGAATATTGTTCAAAGTTGAGGTAATTATGGCTGTATGTGGAAGGTCATACTGAAGTGGACTCCAAGTCATAAAGCTGAAGGGGATTCCTTCTTCCCTCTCGCGTATATAAGGAGCCATGAAAAGCATTTTGCATGCGGTAGTGAGATGAGTGCTCTTCTCCCTGTTACAGTTCTCTTCCTCTCATGAGAGTTGAGGGGAGTGTCGTCTGGTTCGAAGCCATTAATGAGCAGACAAAAGAGCACCCTCTCGATCGTTCTCTCTCCCTCGAGGATGGTTTCGGACCAGGCTTCATTCCCCCCAACTCATGGAAATGACTGTTCTACAATGTACATCCCCGGTGGATGCAAGATCCAATTTACTAGACAAGTAAGTTTCTTTCTACTTGTCCAGTCCTCAGCAGTGTTGCTTTGTGATACTTGTGTGTTCTAATTAGATCTGCTTTCAGTGTGGATATGAGAATGAATTGTGTTTGTTCAATCGGTAGGAGGTAGAGAATCAGGTGTGGTGGGAGCTTTCGCTTTTTATCAGACAAGCAGCAAGATAGATTCTTCACTGCAGCTTCACTTCAAAGGTTCTTCTTTGCACTGCCATTATTGCACTGCCCATACAAGTGGAAAGTCTGATGCTTGCTTTAGGTTCTTCGTTAAATGTGCTTCTGATAGCTAATGAAAGGAATATTTAGTTCATGACAGAATACTTTTGTGAGATATGATTCAATGTTCAGGTTTTTCTTTCCTCATCCTTTGTGTTTAGCTTGGTGTCAGCATTACTGTCAGATGTTATCATGAAAAAGCCAGCCTACAGGTTTTTGATTCAAACAACATCATCTTGGATGGACAAAACCCGTGATGTGATCTTTGAGAAAGAAAGATGTTGATATTCTATGAAAGGAATGCTGACTGAAAGTAGCGAATAATATCATTGGTATACAAAATGTAG
The DNA here is from genome assembly GCA_001649415.1 of Musa itinerans. Classification (NCBI taxonomy): domain Eukaryota; kingdom Viridiplantae; phylum Streptophyta; class Magnoliopsida; order Zingiberales; family Musaceae; genus Musa; species Musa itinerans. The sequence goes on from LVTN01001058.1 coordinate 58,758, forward strand.
GTTGAAAGAATAGCATAATGTAGCAGAAACTAGAAACACAACTCAAGAATGTGAAGCAAAGCACCCAAAGCTCACCTTGGCTCATCATTTTAACTTGTTGTGGAAGACCTTGCTAACCCTTTAGATGCTGGAAGTTGTAGACATTGCCTTTGGGAAATGGAAGGCACCAACTAGGTTGACACTATGTTTAGCCCATCAGCATATTATTGTGCAGCAAGGCTTGTGCTATATGTTCCTAATCTGCTGTCAGAGAGACGGTGTGTTTGGCTCTCAGATGTGTAAGATAACAAAGAGCAAACGGCATAAATAGTCCAGTCAAATAAGTTCTAGAGGAAAGAGATAAGGAAAAAATGGTCACTTGTAATCGATCTACTCAAATTTTGGGGAAAATTTTCAAGCACAAGAGCGAGAAACACATTTCTTATAAGTCAGCTTCTCCAAAGTTGGCTACATCAACAGACTAGCCTAGCTTTTATATCCAGTTAATGTAGCAGATCCACATTTGTTTTGGCTTTGTGCAACTTGAGTGCACCATCTAAATACAAGTCTTAGGATGGACCTGAAGTTAATGCACATTCTTCCATTATGAGAATCATCATATGTTGCTTAGTACTTCCATCACAGTAATGAGTCTCAGTTCGTTTGGCAACCAAACATACAAGTAAATTTCTTGTTCTGACCAAAAACAATGTGTATGAGATGATGGCTGTGTCAGCAGAACTGGATGTAGTATGTAACTGCAGGCTGTACTCTTAAATGTTCTCACACCGTTTAGCTGAATTGCTATCCAGGAAATTAATAGAACCATGACATCAACATATGTGCTTTACCTCACTGATGGAAGATTTCTGCAGCTTCATGACCTTATTGAGCTTCCCGATGAGTGTATGTCAATCTTCTTATGCAGTTGTTGAGACCGTAAGACGAGAAAAGAACTACTATATTACATGGGATGCCACGATAGCTCAGATGAGAAAACCATGTGAGGTGTTTAGGAGTATCCACAAGCTTGTCTTTTGATGAGCAGAAAGAAACGAACATGTGTGGGTTCGGCTGCGAGTGATCGCATCTAACAAGGTCGCAGTGTTTATGATGAGCTCATCAGATGATTTCAAGTGTGCAGAGAATGAGGGAGATTAGGTGTCAATTGTCATTCTGTTCATGCTGGAATTGGTAGTTCTAATGTCTCGGGAGGTTTACTCTTCATTTCAAGCCCAGCATGTTCAACTTCTCAGTTTTCTAAATTTCCAAGTAATTTATAGTCTAAATTTATTGAACCAATGCTAATTTCGATAAACCTATTGAACTGGAAAGCCATCCATATATATTGATTTATGCCAACAGTATCATTGAATAAAAATGAATTAAATCATACCAAAAACAATATTAACCTTAAAAAATTTTAGATATACCAATAAATAAACTTGTGAGAATAAAACAGTCGACCATCTTAACCTTAAAAACCAGTAAGAGGCCAAATAAAAAAATATGAAAAGAACTGGTCCATATATATATATATATATATATATAACACATAATTTTCACACGTCTATACACATCAAAACAAATATAAGACCAACCATTAATTTCTCGATGAGATCTTGCAAGACAACTGGACCATCTAGTTCATCATCTCCAAAGAACAAATGCTCATCATATGGATCCAGTGAGAATTGATTTCCGTTACATGTCCAAAGTTCCTTGAACGTGTTAGGCATGTGCACAAACAATACAGGTTTTGAACCAAATAAACGCTTTGACCTACATAATTACAAGTAGTACTGTCTCTGCCTTGAATACAAGGACACATAACAAGGAGAGGCTAAATACAAAAATATGTACATAGATTGAATCGTCCCAAGTTTTGATATACAATAATTACCTAAACCCTCGACCAACAGTATGCAGCTATACATCAGTACTCAATGCCCTGACCAACATATCATACATGTAATATCTATTACAGGGTTGAGAAACACTCAATGCCCTGACCAACATATACATGTAATATCTATTACAGGGTTGAGAAAATGAAAGATCTACAAGCTTTGACCACATATAAAAGGTGCAGGACACCCAGAACATTACAGTCGAATTGTGCATGTGATTGCAGTTTTGAAATCAATGGTTTGATTGAAAGGTGGGTTTGTTGTCATGAATCTCCACCTCTTCTTTTCAGGGTTGTATATTTGAATCTCTAAAATTGATCTTTTCTTGGGCATTCTCCGATGGTCCGATATATCAGGACTCTGTATTGCTGTTGTCAGCACATACAATTCTCCATTCATTGCAACAAACGAACATGAGCTGCTACCTGGAATCTTCTTTCGCAAGCTAGACTCTTTTATCCAACGGTTTAAAACAAAGTCATATCTGCAATAAAAAGTCTCCAAGTTGATGATTCTAGGAAATAGGGTATGTTAAACTACCTCAGGAAACAAATAAGGGAACATCTTTTGAAAAGTCCACATATCATGCAATACAAAACCATTGAACGTCAATTTCAGCAACTACCTAAACGTGATCTACTTCTGTCCGTTAAGACTGGAGCATTTGATCTTATCAAAGTCTAATTCTAAGTAACGTGCTAACTAAAGCTCAGTTATCTAATTAAACAAGCAAAAGAAAGTTGCAATCATGTGAAGAATGCAGCATAGAAATGGATCTTGTCAAATGTGAAAAAACATTTTCATTAACATGCCACTGGAAATTTTAAAATAAAACCTAAAATCTAAACTATCAACAGAACAACACTGCTAGATATGTGATCATAGCAGCAATAAGATACTTCATGGTTAAAATGTATTCAAACTGTCATCAGGATATGGTACCTATTAAATATCAATATCCATGTGAGATCATCCACATCAAAGAGAAGTCTGTGATATTGGAAATAGTAAAAAATGCCACAGCACTCCAACAAAAACATAGCGCCTGTGAAATATAAAATTTCTGAGGTGCTTGACACTCGCCAATATAAAAATTATAAAAAAAAAAAATTAAGGAGAACAGTAAAAATTAAAATAAAAATTAGACAATATAATTTCATTTTCAAATATCAATACTAAGGCATCGAATTGAATTCATTTAACGAGAATTGCTGGGAAAAACAGAGAGCAAAGGAAGTTTAAGAAGGTGGATTGCCAAAGCCCCCACACAGAGGCAAAGAGGAGAGAGGCACACTGTTGAGGGAGTGGTTGGTCACAAGACAAGGAGGAGAAGAGCTGGTCGTTGACAGAAAGAAGAGGCAGTAATTGGTCAAAATCTAGGCTTTTCCGTGAAGAAGTGATCGCAGGGGCAGGTTTGAGGTTTTAATATGTACTTGATTAAATCAGATCAAGTGGCTGACTCGAGCCATGGTATGATCCAATCCTAAAAGAGTGATATATGTCAACCCGGGTGTGCCCGATGACCAGGTCTAGATGCTTGCATAGGTCATCCTAAGGCACTCAGGTCTCGCACTGCCCGAGCACCTGATGACTTCACTAGTACTGACACCACATTTGTACAATCTGAAATGAGAATATCTTAACAAAGAGGACTGAAATGAGAATATCTTAACAAAGAGGAGTATCTGACAAGTCATTTGATACTCTTACCAAAGTCAAAAAGTAACTTTAAGAAAATGGTCCTTAATAGATAAGGTAAAAGATTATAGGTGATACTGCTAGTCATTGCCATGTAATTTTTGATCGATCTAAGAAAGATGTTGTAATAGGAATAGATCAGTTTCCATAATTCACAGGCTGGTGAAGTTATAGAGGAAACATCTACTGTATATGTTTTGGAATCTTGAGGCAAATGTTTTCTTATTCACTGCCAACAGGAGGTGTCACAAAGTCTAGAAAATGACAGCAGTTAACATTGTAAGGAAAATGTCTTTTAAACAGAATGAACTCAAAAGATCTACAGCGACAACAGTCTCTCCAATTCCAAATAGGAGTCTATGATCTTCCAAAGCATCTAATGAAATATAAGTGATAACTAGATTTAATGGTGAAGAAAGGCATCATCTAAGTAGCCTGTACATTGTATTTATTTGTAAAACAAACATGATACAAATAAAACGTATCTTAACCCAAGAACTAGGTCACACATAGCACATGACAAGATCTAGGGACTTAAAGCGAAGTGATGACGGAGAACAAAAGAATAACGACATAAATTCACATGGTTTAGACTTTAGAGTATCAAACCACATTCACAGGTTAAGACATCCAAAGAGGTAAGATTAAAAAAGCAACACAGTGAACTGTAAAAGATAAAGGGCACTGCCAGAGATCCCCCAAAATAAAGATGTTTCAAGAAACACTTCAACACATATTTCAAGGGAAAAAGACTTGAGACTCAAGGGGTTTCACAATCGACCTCTAGCCTTTAATGATCAAGGTGGCAAAAGAAAATATGGAGTGGCAGTAGTGTTGGGGACCTTTGACATCCAAGACAAAGCCAATACAAGACACCATTCTTCAGTAGGTCTTAGTTCAAGGAAATTTAGGAAAACGTAAAATACATAAGACAATCATCATAAAAAGAAAAATCTAGTTAAGGAGTATCTTAAAATATAGATCTAATCATGATACTAAGAAACAGGAACTCAATGCAAATTCTCCAAGTTCGACTTCTAATAAAAAAGGAATAGGTTTGACCCCCGCTCTATAAAAACTGATGAGCATAGTCACTGACAGGGACAACCATGATGCAAGATTTTATGACCATAACATCTGTAGCTTTAAGTGTGACATATCACCATGGAAATCCACTTTGCATTTCAAAGTTGAAAAACTCACCTAATCTCTAGTCCATAAGATCTCGAACAACAGTCATAAACCATCCAGTTTTTAATAAACATCCCCTTATTTGTAAATTAGGCAGCCTAAGTACAAAGTGCACAGTACCAAAGAAAAATAGAAGGCAAATGACCATGTCTGAAAAGTTTATCTTGAAGTCTTAGAATCAACTGATGAGGTCCAGATTCAGGCCAAAATTTGAATGAGTTCATTCACATATTTGTGCCTAAAAATTTAGTTATGATAGACTTGCTATTTCTTAAAATTTTTGGAATTAAATTAAATAGATTGTAAGAAGGGTAGTAAGATACATGTAGAGGCAGTTTTAGACATAATCTGATTGCTAATACTACAATAACAACAACAATGAGCCTTTCTTATAATAAAGTTTTAATTGGAGTTTTGACAAAGCACCTCACTTTGTCTTTATTATTTCTAATAAATTTTTTTCATGTCTCCCTCTACCTCTTCATCTATAGGTCTCCTTCAAACATGTTCATGCCAATTAGATAATTTTCACTCATTTATTCTCTATCAAGAAAATGCCTAATTGTTCCCTAGTAAAAGAATTTTTTATTTATCATTTCTTATAACTCCACACATCCATCTTGGGATTCTCATTTAGTTGCACTAGCTTATTGAACATATTTCTTGACCCCGAGCACTATGACTCATGAAGCATGACTAACCTTACAAGTATCTTGTAATTTTTCTTAAATCACATGACCCATAAAGCATGACTAACCTTACAAGTATCTTGTAATTTTTCTTAAATCATACAAGACATGGAACGTTCATCTCCCATTTAATCACCCAACTTTTTCTTCATGAATAATGTCTTTATCAATCTCTCATTCTGATTGAGCAGTGGATCCAAAATATTTAAAACTTTTTATTCAGGATAGCTTCTTATCTATTAATGTTAAACAGACCCTTATTTCTTTTCTATGTATTTCTAAAGCCACATTTCATATATTCAATCTTGGTACTAATCTAAAACCTTTAGTTTATAAGATTTTCTTTCAGAAATAAAATTGTAATTAATCTCAATTAAGCTTCACCAATCAATACACTTATTCTCTATATTTTATCACACACCAATATAATTACTAAATCTTCTTTTTCTATAAAATCCATCATATTAAACTACTAAGAAATCTATCCCAAGATTTTTTTTTAACCAATAAAAATAATATGCAGACATTTCTTCTTCTATCCGTGTATTTTCATTATCTCAATAAAATTTTGACACAACTGATATGTGTAAGACCACTGACAACAAGCATGAAACTTTGTCAAATCTCATATGCATGAATCGATAATATAATTATTATCCTATCAAAACAGCTTTTTAAGGATTATGTATCAAAATGTACTATTTTTAAAACTTGTAAAGGCTACAAAAAAGAGAACAATTAGATCAGATCTGCTAAGAATTATGTTCTAACATATTTATAGTTGAACAAGAAGCCTAGTGAAGATTAATTGCAAAACTAACCCAAGTGATCTTCCATATTTAGTGAATGATAGAAAGAAATAAAAATTAAAAAACTTCTATGATTGCATGCGCAATACAGTTGAAAATGAAGGAAAAAAAAACTGTAGAAAATCAAAGCTTATAATTATAAAGAAAATTTCATATAAAATTTTCAGATGAAAATGCAACATAAGAAATCTTTTAGATGCAATTAAAAAATCCATCAAAATCAACTAATCCTAAGTTAAAAAAAAAATTACCTGAATATATCATTTGTGTCGAGCATAAATATCTCCTTCGTCTGACCATCTTTTCCATCAAGTGCCACTACTGCCCCCAGTTTCCTTCTCTCCCCTTCCTCCCACATGGCTTCCACTTCCCTCCATTTCCCACTCCTAAGGCCTAGCACCATAGCGTCCTTGTAGTACACATCCGCTGGCACCACTCCTGCCAACGTCCTGTAGTCACCGTAACCTCCCATAACCCAGAATTCGTCCTCCTCCCCGGCTTCCCTCCTGACCAAAAACCCCACGGACCCTGCCCTGTCCCTCGGCAGCCCTGTCCATATTCTCCACTCACCAGATCGAACACAGTAGCACTCCACGGAGCTAATCCGGCTGCCCACGGAGGGGAACATCGTGTGGCGTGAGCCGCCGCCAGCGACGATGATCGTGCCCTCATCGTTGATGCCACCGTCTGCTGGGCGCAACGGCGCGCAGGCGAAGCTGCCACGGGGGAAGAGCATGTCAGGGAGGTGGTCCCAAGAGAGCGTCGGAGGAGCGGTGAGGTCGAGGCGGTGGACGGCGGCGGAGGCGATGGGGTGCCCGAGGGGGTAGGAACGGGCGTCGAACTGGGACCCGCCGAGGACGTAGAGGTGGTGGCCGAGGGCGACAGGTACGAAGTTCGAGAGGCCGTACAGGTAGGGGCTGCAGGGGAGCGGGGGCAGCAGGGCCCAGGCAGCGGTGGCAGGGTCGAAGAGGCAAGGCGGGGTGATGGCGGGATCGGCGGGGAATAGGGCCAGGAGGTGGCGGCAGGGGAGGCGAAGGCTGCGGCGGAGGGGGAGAAGGGCGCGCGGGGCGAGAAAGGCGCGCCACGACCGGGCGGTGGCGCGGAGGCGGGACTGGTGGGAGTAGGGGATCGACGCGAGGATCACGGCCGCAAGGTCGTCAGGTAGGCTGGGGATCAAGGTTCCTCGGCTGGCCGCGTTCGGGGTTAGGGCTTCAACGGCGATGGCGGTGGAGGACGACGGCGACGCCATGGCGAGACGGAGGAGGAGATCGGGAACCGATAGGGAGAAATGGTAGGAATGGGGGGTCGGTTACTAAGCCCTTGTTTCATTCTTGCCAAGTCGCGGGGAAGCGTTACGGAGCGAGTGGAAGCGGTCTACGAGGAGATCCGCTGTTGGTATTATTACAGAGCCCAAGCGATGGAGTGGACACCGGATGAGGTCCAACACGAGGGAGCCACGTTTTTACTTTCTGGGGAATTCGTTACCGGCGGATCCTTGTCAACGTGGGGGGTCCCACGGACGCACTCAGATCGATCGAGTCACCGGGGAAAAGACTCCAGGGTGATGTGGAATCTGTTAGCCATGGGGCCCACTATGGGTCCGTCCTTGAAGGGCCGTATCTAACCGTTACCCTTTATTACCGGTGTGGTGTATTCAGCGAGTAAAATTCCTTGGTCGATCGATCGTGAAATCAGACGTCGAGTCACGGGCGAAGATTTTGGATAGAGAAAAAAACCCCACGGGAAACATCTGAATTGTGTTAAACGGATTTTGTCTCTTGCTTGGCGTCTTTTTATGGTTATAAATTCCCTGATGTTTATAGAGAAATAAGTGATTATATACATTGATGGCCCCAAAAAAACATAAAGATCATCCAAACTTGGAAAAACGAATGACCTCTCTGGTTTTTTCCTCTTTTGTACTCTCGAGTACGGTTTAGTATCTAATAGGCTTCTTCAGCAATAATGCTTCAATAATTTTTAAGAAAAAATTCTTATCCCCTACTTTATTAAAGATTAAAAATAAAACTTAAGATTCTCTATTTTGATTTGACATGAAAATGAGAAAAAAAAATCAGTTTTCTTTACTTTCTTTAATTCATTGTGTCTATAAAGGTTTGTTAACTTTGATGAGTAGTTTTTATCTCAAAAGGAGTAGAGACGTTTAAAGAACCATTGTGGTGGCTTTAGCATGACTACGGTAGCTATAAGGTGGTTTTCGTGTAACATCGATTTATTCGAGGTGGTCAGGTCGAGGGGGGATCTAGCTTCTCAGCAGGTTCCTGCAAGAAGGTCAGCATTAGGAGGAGTTTTCCGACTCGATCAATTCGATACATAAGTTAGTTCTGAAAATTATATGGGGTGTGATAGTTTTTGGAATGAGATCCGACCCTTGGGCCGGCGCTAGGGGTCAACTTTTACACCTGACCGATTAAGGAGATCCTTTGTAATAGATTGAACGTCGCCCCCTTGGTGTTTTATCCATGGGGGCAATAGGCTTGAACGACCTTCTATGGATTGTTGTCCATAGGGATCGATAGAGGGGGGGATAGGCTCGAATGATCTCCGTGAACTGTTGATCACGGAGGTCGATAGGGCCAGTCCGAACGACATCCCATGAACTATTATCCATGGGGACTGATAGACCATAACCACCCCTCACGTTATTACCTAATGGAGGTGTTGGGGAGGGGGGGATAGGCTCGAATGATCTCCGTGAACTGTTGATCACGGAGGTCGATAGGGCCAGTCCGAACGACATCCCATGAACTATTATCCATGGGGACTGATAGACCATAACCACCCCTCACGTTATTACCTAATGGAGGTGTTGGAAAATCTTGGGGGGCGACATCACATGCACAGCGAAAGAACAAGAAGACAAAATCCCCTATTCCCAAAGAGATGTTCGTCGTTGTGCGAAGATTGGTGCGCAAAATCCGTGAAACTTAAAACTGCGTATAGAGTAGATTGTGTTACCTAGGGAGATCGTATATCCCTATTTCCTTGCAGATCTTTAGGAGAGGGTGAAGGAGGTCAAGCGTCCTCCTCTCTAGCGGTGATCTACACAGCAGGGCTGTGACGATGCTCCTCAAAACTCCAGGCCTACTCTGAGGTAGAGAGGGGGAGGAGAATAGGAGAGGCAAGCAAAGGCTCCAGCCTATGAGGCTCTGAATCCCTCCTATTTATAGAGGTCCCCTGTCAAACCCTAATGGATCCTCCCCTAGTGGGTATTGGATCTGCATCCAATTACCCAAGCCTTTTTAGATTAGTGGATCTCTATCCAATAATCTCTCATGGGCTCTTATTGGATCTC
>LVTN01001058.1:74564-88957 GCA_001649415.1 Musa itinerans
TATATATATATATATATATATGCAATAGTTAATATAAAGTGATATATGCCTAAGCAAAAAGATTCTGCATCAAGTCACACGTGCCATCACTCACGTGATTGGCTTGCTGGGTACTTGTGACTAGTAGGAGGGTGATTCGACCATTTTCTTTCATGTCAGCGTTTCTAGGGTGATTAGTTGGTGGATGAGGATTAGTTGCCAAAATATTTTCTATTATTTGTCCTCTCGTGAAGGCATGCTTCATGGTGACTAGTAGGAGGGTGATTCGACCATTTTCTTTCATGTCAGCGTTTCTAGGGTGATTAGTTGGTGGATGAGGATTAGTTGCCAAAATATTTTCTATTATTTGTCCTCTCGTGAAGGCATGCTTCATGGCTCTTGTAAGAGGGGTTCCGAGCGCACCGTTTAGTTCGTCCGATATGGGAGCATTCGGGATCTCATCTTGCGGGTTGGGTTTTCTTGATTTAGGTGTCTCGAGTATATTGGGCCTGTGTTTCTATCGTAGTAGATTTACCTTGACATGGGTCGGGTTTTCTTGACTCGCCTTGGGCACTTTTAGCTTTGTGCCTCTGCCATAGCAAATTTATCTTAGTGCAGGTTAAGTTATCCTAACTCACATGCCTCGGGTGCTTTTAGCTTTGCGCCTCCACTATGGCAGATTTACCTTAGCACGGGTCGGATTTTTTTGACTCATACGCCTCAAGTGCTTTTAGCTTTATGCCTTTATCGTAGTGGATTTACTTTGGCATAGGTTAGGTTTTCTTGATTCACATGCCTCAGCCGCTTTTAGCTTTGCACCTCCATTGTAGTGGATTTATCTTGGTGTAGAATAGGTTTTCCTGACTCACACGCTTCGAGTGCTTTTAGCTCGGGGTCTCCATCGTGGTGGATTCCTATGTCCCTTCTTTATCGTAGCAGATCTTGGGTTTCTTGACCTGCCGTGGTAAGCCTTCAAGTCTTCTCTCTACTGTGGCTGATCTCTTATCCCTTCTCCATCGTAATGGATCTTGGGACTCCATGACATGGTGGATCCCTTGTCCCTTCTCTGGATCTCGGGATTGCCCATCGTGGCGGGCTTTCAAGTCCTCTCTCTGCCATGGAATATCTCGTCCCTTTTCAGTCGTAGCAAATCTCGAGACTCCACCATGGCAGATTTCATAGCTTTATTCCATAATGGCGGATTTCGCGGCCCATTCCGCCATGGTAGATTTTGAGGCTCACTCCACCATAGTGGATTTCGAGGCTCATTCCATTGTGGTAGATCTCGAAATGTGATTTTCTCATTATGAACTTCGAGGCCTCTCTTGCTAGTCATAGATGCCCTACCAACCAATCACGTGAGTGAGGCATGTGTGACTCAACATGCACTCTTTTTGCTTATTATCATTATTTAATATTTTATCACTTTATCTTGCATGTTGTATATATTGTGATGTTCATGAATCTATACAATGATAATCAGATCGTGATGAGATCACGATAATGAGACTGATTCACTTTTAAACATAGACCCTAGATAATCTCGATCATAAGTTACTCGAGAAGGTCATCGAGATAACCGGCTAGACTAGTGTGCTGTATACTCATCTATATGATGGAGGCAGCTGGTCTCATAACTGCTCATATGGGAACACTAAGGATACAGTGCAGGTGCTTATTGGAGAATGAGTTTACTGATTGATTTACTCACAAAATATTAGATAGTTGATGATACCTTACTATCAGACAACGATTCCGTAGTCCTAGTAGTGTATCTGATCCTTAGACTTGAGACACCAAGGATGTCTTGTATGAGTACTCCACTATTTAATACTAGACTTATAGGTTTGGAAGTTCTAGATCTAGTACAATCAGTTATTGGGAGTGGCAGCCACGAGGACTATTGAGTGTTGATAGAGGATCATCCACTCTCGGTATTATAAGAGGAATATCATGTGTATTCTTACTCAGATAAATTCTTAGCCAAGGCTATTTAGATTGAGAGATAAAGAGTTCTCTAGGAGAATTCGATTAGAACGAGACTCGAGGAGAAACCATATAGGCCTGACAACATCATGCCTGATATACAATTTCTAGGATATTATATGGATAAGGGACTATAGGTATATGGTAACTAAGGATATATAGGTCAAATGGATTGGATTTCTCCATATCATTTGGGGACTACGACATAGTGGCTTAGTCCATCTGCAATTGATAAGTCGAGTTAATTATTATGGAGATAATAATTCATAGAGTTAGAAGGAGTTCTGATAGGTATGACTCATGACCAGCTTGATATTAGGCCCAAAGGGTCACATACATATGGTAGATATTGCGACGAGTAGAGGTTCAAATATGAGATATCTACCGGAGCCCCTATCTTATTGGATATCTAATAAGCCCCTGAATTATTGGATCCCATGGATGTGATCCAATAAGAGCTAATAAGAGATTATTGGGTAGAGATCCATTGGTCTAAAAGGCTTGGATAATTGGATGAAGATTCAATACCTAATAGGGTAGGATCCATTAGGGTTAAGTTAATTGGGGGCCTTTATAAATAGGAGGGAACTAAAGGCCCATAGGCTATGGCTTCCTGGTTGCTCCTCCTATTCTCCTGTCCCATTCTCCTCTTCAGATAGTAGACATGAAGATTTGAGGGGCGTCATCGCAGTCCTGCTATGTGGATACCACTAGAGAGGAGGACATTTGACCTCCTTTATCTTCTCATACAGATTTACAGGGATTCAGGAATATACGATCTTCCTAGGTAAAACATATCTATCTTATATGTAGATTTAAGTTTCGTGAGTTTTTGCGCACCAATCTTCACACGACGATGAACATCTTTTTGAGAAATTTGGGATTTTATTTTATGTTCTTCCGTGAGCATGTGATGTTGCCCCTAGATTTCCCTACATCTCCGATCTTGGTGGGCTTTGAGCTTTCCCACCATCGGAGCCCCTTAGGGTTTGTTCTAGATGGGACACTTGTCTAAATCATGGGAGGAGAGAGATTGACAACTCTTCCTTAAATCCCTCACTCGCTAAGGAGCAGGACTCACTCCCCACCTAAGCCTCTAGAGTCTAAACCCTTCGAGATCTTGGGAGCTTATTGCATAAATATATTGTGATGTCTATGAATCTGCGCAATGAGAATTGGATCGTGATGAGATCACGATAATAAGACGGATTCACCTTTAAACATAGACCATAAATAATCATAGTTATAGGTTTCTCGAGAGGGACATCGAGATAACTAGATAACTAGTGTATTATATACTAATTCATATGATGGAGGCGACTAGTCTTGTAGTTGCTCATGTAGGGATACTAGGGCTATAGTGTAGGTACTCATTAGAGAATGAGTTCACTGATTGATTCGCTCACGTAATGTTGGATGGTTGATGATACCTCATTTTCAGACAACGATTTTATCGTCCTAATAGTGTATTTAGTCCTTAGACTTGAGACACCAAGGATATCCTATACGAGTACTCCACTATTTGATATCAGACTTATAAGTTTGGAGGTTCCAGATCTAGTACAGTCGGTCATCGGGAGTGGTAACCAACCTTACGAGGGTTATTGAGTGTTGATAGAGTGGTAACCAACCTTACGAGGGCTATCCACTCTCAGTATCATGAGAGGAATATCTCATGCGTTCTTGCTCAAACAAATCCTTGGTCAAGGTTATTCAGATTGAGAGAAAAAGATTTCTCTAAGGAAATCCGATTAGAGCAAGACTCGAGGAGAAACCGTATGAGCCTGATAGCACCATATCCGGTACATGGTCTCTGGGATATTAGATGGATGAGGAACTATATATACATGGTAACTAAGGATAGATAAGTCCAAAGGATTGGATTACCCTGTATTATTTGAGAATTGTTGTATAGTGGCATAGTACGTCCGTAGTCGATGAGTCGAGTGAATTATTATGGAGATAATAATTCACTGAGCCAAAAAGAGTTCATGACTCACGATTAGCTCGATATTGGACCTAGAGGGTCACACACATATGCTAGGTGTTACAATGAGTAGAGGTTCGAATATGAGATATCTGTTGGAGCTCCTATCTTATTGGATATCCAATAAATCCCTAAATTATTGGATCATATGGATGAGATTCAATAAAAGCCAATGAGAGATTATTGAATAAAGATTCACTAATCTAAGAGGCTTGGGTAGTTGGATGGAGATCCAGTACCCAACAGGATAGGACCCATTCGTGTTAAGTTGATATGAGGGCCTCTATAAATAATAAGGAACCAAATGGCCATAGGCTAGGCTTCTTGGTTGTCACATCCTATTTTCCTCTACCATTCTCCTCCTTAACTAGTAGGTGTAAAATTTGGGCATCGATTTAAGGAGCATCTTCGCAACCCTTGCCATGTGGATCACCACTAGAGAGGAGGACGCTTGACCTCCTTCCTCCTCTCCCATAGATTTGCAAGAACTTAGGGATATACTATCTCCGTAGATAACACAACTATTTCACATATGGTTTTCAGTTTCACGGGTTTTTATGCACTAATCTTCCACGACAATGAACACCTTTTGGGAAATTTGAGATTTTTGTTTTATGTTCTTCCACTGCGCATGTGATATCGCCCCTAGATTTTCTTATAGTGGTGAGCAGCCTAAGAAGAAGCATAAGCTTATAGTTGTTAGGAACGAGTTGGCACTAAGAGGGGGGTGAATTAGTGCAACGGTAAAATCATCAATTTTAGAAAATATTCGTTTGTTGAAAATCGATCGGAAAGATATTAACTTGAAACATGTTCGTAAGAGTGTGCGGCTAAAGTAATGAGAAAGTATGATAGTTTACAATAAATGAAAATAGCAATTTAGAAATGCAAACAAGATTTTATAGTGGTTCGATCGTCGTGACCTGCATCCACTCCGCTGATTCCTCTTCCATCGAGGTCACCGACATCCACTAATAATCTTCCTTCAATGGGCGAAAATCAACTACTCTTATAACTCAATTCTCCTTTTGACAGGTTCAGGAGAGAACCTTTACAACCCCCACTTACTCCTCTCTTAAGCTATACTAACACTTAGAGTTTTTAGAGGAGTTCTCACAAGATTATAATAATATTTTTCTATTTTTTGGCTCTTAATTCTTGTGTTTCTTAACTAGGGATGAGAGGGGTATTTACAGGCCTCAAGTGGATTCAAACTTGAAGCCTAAAAATGTCTCATCCTTGGTTTTCGGGGTTCTAATGGTACTACCGTCTACAGCACTAACACTAGGCAGTACCATCGCTTTGAAGACTATGTCTAGGTGGTACCACCGCCTGACATAGTCTCGGAGACTATGCCATGACAGTGCCACCTGTTGGGTCACTATTTATGCCTTTCACTTGGCCCAACACAACCAAAACTTGGCCCAATTGGCCCCTAATTGAGTTGGCCCAATTCCAACCCAATTATGTGCTAACGGATAGGATCAAGAGCACTAAGAGGGGGGGGGTGAATTAGTGCAGCGGTGCCACCTGTTGGGTCACTATTTATGCCTTTCACTTGGCCCAACACAACCAAAACTTGGCCCAATTGGCCCCTAATTGAGTTGGCCCAATTCCAACCTAATTATGTACTAACTATGAATTTTAAGACATTTACTAAGCTAAATAAGTCTGTAAGTCTAGGTTTCTTCCAACGAGCTTCCAGTGATCTTTCGACGATCTCTTGACAATGTTCCAACGGACTCTCGGTAAGCTCCTGGACTTCACGACGATCTTCTTGGCGAGTTCTGACAAGCTTCTTTGGCAAGCCCCTGGACTTCTTAGTCAATTCTGACAGAACTTCTAACGAACGTTTGAACTTCCGACGAACTCTTGAACTTCCAACAAAATCTCGTTCTTGACTCCGGGACTTCATTTTGTTTTATGCCTTACTATCGTAGTTAATCTTATATACTTAAAACCTACTTTGATTTCGATAATTATTACAAAGCAAATCAAATGTTGTCCGGCATGTCATTGGTTCATCGACGCTTCGTTCGAATCTTTGGCGCATCGTCCTCTCTTGTGGCCTATTGCCCAATCGGCCAGTTGACCTCCGCAACTCTAATTTACTTGGCGCAACTTCCACTCTTCTTGGCCCGATGCCTGAACCCATGGCTTGAAGCCTTCTGTCGGTATGTCAATCGATCCTTCGGCTCAACGCCCAATCTTCTGACATGTTTTTCTCCGGCCCAACATGATTCTTCCAACTTCAATTGTCTCTCCCTGATCGTAGCTTCCTGCATTACTCAAAATGCAGTTCAAATCATAAACACTATTAATTGGTTTCATCATCAAAATTCGAGATTTAACAATAGCGTGGACGGTCCCACACTCTCAATGGGGTGATGCACCCGAAGGTTCAGCTCGGGGGTCAGGGTGCTCCTTAATGGTGCCTGCAGGTGGTTAAAGCCCTGCATCGAGCTTGAGGAAGAAAGGGGGGAGGTGTAATCGATACAAGATTTATGTAAGGGGAAATCCCTGCCATTCATGGCCTTGTAGATGGTCGACCTTTCTAACTTACCTCAGGACACCTTGCTAGAACCCCATTGGGAGGGCATGAAGCATGTATAGAAGGCATGGCTGCGGAACAATACTATTGCGGATCATTATGTGATGGGGCACTAAACTCTATGGTTGGGGAGCCAGGTGTCCCCTTTATTGGCAGTTCAACAGGTCGGGGACAATCTTGAGTGACTACTACTGGATCAGTTGGGGGGACCCTGGTAAGTGCAGGTGCAGCGGTGGTTGAGACATTGACCATGGTTGCGATGACAACATAGTCAGTTGAGCTAGTTGGAGCAAGAGCAGAGCGATTGCCTGCATCATGCTTGTGAGCACCTACACTTAGTTTATGAGGTTCAAGAATGCTTTGGCGGGAATAACCAGGTGCCTCACATTTATCCTCAGAGATGAGACTCCTGGGTTATTGAATAGATGCCAATAATGCCCTAGTGTCTGAGTGTAGGTGGATGCATCCACCTAGGGAAAGGAGGGCAATTGCCCATTTGTGTGAAGGTGCTATAGGTTGGGGGTAGAGCTTCTTCATTGGAGTGCTCATTGAGAGGGTTCAGGGCGGACATTCCTACAATATTCAGGGCTCTCCTTCTGGTGCCAAAATATTGAGGGGATGCATCATCGATAGTCGAGTCAATCTAACTTGGTCTTATCCCAAAGGCATAGAGACATCTGAGGAACCCTTATGGTGGTCCTAGCACGATTGAGGTGGTCTTCGCATAACCTCGACCTATCCGAGGTGGTCTTGAGGTCGGGCCGAGGTGGGCTTCCTGGTGGGTTCTTGCACAAAGGTTAGCATTGGGAGGAGTTTTTCGACTTGACTCCTCCGACGCACAAGTTAGTTTCGAAAATTATATATGGTGTGAGAGGTTTTTGGAAAGAGGTCTGACTCCTAGGTCGATGTCAGGGGTCAACTTTTATACTTGATTGGCTAAGGTAATCCTTCATAATGGCCTCAACATCCCCCATGGTATTTTGTCTACGAGGGAAACATGCCCGAACGACCTCCTGTGGACTGTTGTCCACAGGGGCCGATAGAGGGACGGATAGACCTGAATGACCTCCATGAACTGTTGGCCATGGAAGCCGACAAGGCTAATCCAAATGACTTTCCATAGATTATTGTTCATGGAGATCGATAAACCATAACCACCCACCATGTTATTGCCCAATGGAGGGTGATTCTACTTTTTTTCTTCAATGTTAGTGCTTTTGGGGTGATTAGTTGGTGGACGGGGATTGGTTGCCAAAATATTTTTTATCAGACTTTATTAACTTGAGGATGGGTATGCTCACAAATTTCATCTAATTATTGCATTAGTATTAGAAGAAAAAAATTATTATATTATACTGTGGTTTATTCATGATAAAAGCAGTATTACGTAGATATCAATGTAGCAAACGCTAGATTATGAGGTTGGCTAATTTTAGAACTTAATTGTGAATGAAATATGTCTGATAGCAGCAATCAAATGGTCAAATGATTAACTCACGTGATAAATCATAAGAGGTGTGCAATCATTTTGATACAAAATTAGAAGAAAACAAAGATTTTCTATCATTGTCATATTCCATAGCACAATATTTGTCTCTAATACCTTAATTATTGTTGTCTATTTTAGAAAACAATTAAATGACACAATATATTTTTTTAAATCTCGAATGGATGCATTTTATGGAATGAGGAGACAACGCTTTGGTTGCTTTGGGTACTTTGAATATATTTTTTCTGAATAGATGCATCTTGTGGAAGAGGAATAATTTGGACTGCAATTCTTTATTTTTTGTTAGTCCTGGGTATACACATCACTTCTAAGAGGGATATTGTAGATTCCATCAGACATTTTAAATACATTTTTGGTCCTTGAGGAATGTATTTGGGTGCTTCATATATTTTCTTTTACCTTGATGGATACATCATGTGCAAGAGGGGATGCAGTATCATACATGTCATGTTTAGGCATCTGATACCTTGTGTTAATTGGCCTTGTCATCTTTAAACCAAGTGGTGGATTAGTATAGTGGTAAAGGCCCTCACTTCAAAACTTGTTTTTGATAACAAAAGCACCTGCAGAAAGGAAGGGTCTTGGACTTGGGTCACACCGGGGCTCAAGCTTGGGCTTAGGTCGAACTGGTCGTAGCGATCAGGCTTCAGCTCTTAAGCTCGCTTGGGCACTTGGGCTAGAGCTCAGGCTGGGTCCAGTGTGACTTGGGCTCGAGTTTGGCTAGGCCAGTTTGAAAGTGGGTAAGTTAGGTTATGCTGCCCGTTTGGCCTCACTTTAGCCCAACCTAGATTTGGTCAGACAACTGAGATGCACAAGCGCACTTCGGTGTGTTGACTC
The DNA here is from genome assembly GCA_001649415.1 of Musa itinerans. Lineage (NCBI taxonomy): Eukaryota > Viridiplantae > Streptophyta > Magnoliopsida > Zingiberales > Musaceae > Musa > Musa itinerans. The sequence continues at coordinate 83,415 of LVTN01001058.1, forward strand.
TAACTGTTCATGTAGGGCAATCAAATGTCCAAGGGAGTTAGATGCACTAGATCTAGTAGTGCATTAGTGTATGTCGACTTAAATAGTCTATGTAGGGTGTATCAATCATATGAGATGCACGAGAGATTGAGGTGTGCAACTTGAACCACACATGTAGATAGTATTGGACACAAGAGGCCTAAAGGCATCAAGCATGTGGACCTAAATTGGTTACATAGATGGTGTTGGACGCATGAGATACACGAGGTCATTAGAGTCTGCTGAATTATTAGTATAGGAGCTAGAGACACTTAAGACATGAGAGGCTATCATGATGTATGAACTCAAATCATCAACATAGGGGGTGTTGAATGCATGAGACACACGAGGGCATTGTGTAGCATAGACTTGAATATCCTGCATAGTGGGTTTCAAACGCATAAGAGACATAAGAGCCTTAGGAGAAGACTACTTGAATAACCTAAGGGGGTGTGAAATGTGTTAGATGTGTGAGGGAGTCATGGATGCTAACTTGAATCGCCCATATAGGGGTCTTAGATACATGAGATACATAAAGGCATTAGGGCTTTGCCAATCTTGAACCACCCACGTACGGGTGTCATAAACATGAGATGCACGAGAGTATCAAAGCATGCTATTTGAATTGCTCACATAAAGGGGTGTTAGTCACATAAGATTCACAAGGGCACTGAGGCATGCATTGAACTATTTCTGTAGGAGTGTTAAATATATTAGAAGCATGAGGGCATTAGAATGTGTTGACTTGAACTACCCACGTAGGGTGCAAATGCAAGAGATGCATGAGCGTGCGAGGGCATGTCAACATTGCTAACATAGATCCTGTCAAATGCTTGAGACATACGAAGGCATTAGGGCTTATTGTCATAAACTGCTTATATAGGGGGTGTGAGACAAATGAGATATAGAGGGGTGTTGTAGCATGTTGACTTGAACATCCTCTTTAGGGGGTGTCAAATGCATAAGACATGTGAAGGCATCTGGATGCATAGACTTGAATCGCTTGTATAGAAGTATTAGACATATGAGAAATGTGATAGCTTTGGGCATGCTAACTTAGACCACCTGTATAGAGAGGGTGTTAGATCCATGAGACACTCAAGGGTTTTGAGGTACACCAAATTGAACTAATTGCATAGGGGTATTGGATGCATAAAATATGTGAGAGTGTGATGACAGAATTACTTGAATTGCCTACGTAGAGGTGTCAGTCACACAAGACATGTGAGGGTATCGATGCATGCTTATTTGAATCACTCACATAGGGGGTATCGGATGGATTAGACATGTGAGGGTATCACGACTACCAACTTAAACTATTCATGTAAGAGGTGCCAAATGAATTAAATATACGAGGATATCTAGGTTTACCAACTTGAACCACACAAATAAGGGTATTAGATGTAAGACACACGTGAGGGCGTTTGAGTATACTCACTTGAATTGCTTACATAGAATTGTTGATCATATTAAACATACGAGGGCACCAATGTGCTTGCTTGAATCACTCATATGGGGGTTATCAAATGAATTAGACATATGAGGGTGTCATGGCTATTGACTTGAACCACTTACATCTGGTATATCAGATGGATTAGATGTGTGAGGGCATCTAGGCTTACCAACTTGAACCATCCAAGTAGGGTTGTAAGATGTAAGACACACGTAAGGGCATCTGGGCATACCCACTTGAATATCTCAAATATAAGGTGTCAAACGTATGAGATGTGTGAGGGCATAAGGGGTTAGATACATAGGAGTGCGGCAACACTAGGGCATATTGACTTAAAATGCTCACATAGGGGTAATGGGATGCACAAGATGTACAAAGGCATTGGAGTGTGTCTACTTAACCACTTGCATAGCATCAAATGCATAAGACATGCAAGAGTGTTAGATATATAGACTTGAACTACCAATATAAAGGGTGTTGGATAAATTTGAGTGTGTCTACTTAACCACTTGCATAGTAGGTGTCAAATGCATAAAGCATGCAAGAGTGTTGGATATATAGACTTGAACCACCCATATAAAGGGTGTTGGATAAATTTGAGTGTGCCAACTTGAACGGCCCATGTAAAGGTGTTGATTGTAGCAATGTGGCTTGTTGACTTGATCTGCTCTCATTGACGGTGTTGAATGCATGAGACACAAGAATGTCAAGGTGTGATGATTTAAACTGCTCGTACAGGGGTTGTCAAACATCTAAGGGTATTAAATATATGACACATGAAGATGTCAAGATGTGTTGACTTAAATTACCTACATAGGTAGTGTTTAAATATATGAGACCTAGCATTGGGACTTGACCTGAACCACTTGTGTTGGTGGTGTCAAACACATAAATCATGCATCGACATTGTAACATGTCGACGTAGACCCGCCATATAGACGTTGTTGGATGCATGAGCGTATCACAACTTGATGACGTAAATCACCTATATAGGGGTGGTCAAATGCATAAATCATACATTGGGCATCAAGGATTCCTAACTTGAATTGCTCTCGCAAAATGTATTAGAGGAATGAGACACATAAACATATGATAGCATCACAACTTGTTAGCTCAAGTTCTATTGTAGAGCATGTGAGATGCATTAGACACGTGAGGGCATTACAACATGCTAATCAAACTACCTACATAGGGGATACCAGATGCATGAGACATTAGGCATTGGAGTATGGACTTGAATCGCCCACATAGGAATGTCAAATACATGAAACACATAATAGCATTTGAGTATGTTATCTTAAGTCACTACCATAGTGGGTGTCACATGCTTGTGATGCTTATAGGATCAGAGTGTGTTGACTTGAATAACCTGCATAGGGGGTGTTGAATGTATGAGAGACATGAGAGCATCAAAAGCATACTAATTTTATTCACCCACTTTGGCTTTGTTGAACATATGAGATACACGAGGATAGTGAAACTTGATAAGTTGAATAACTCGCATCGAGTGTATTGGACGCACGAGACATATGAGGGTCAAGACATGTCAACATGAGCTGGTCACAAAAGGGGTATAAGATGTCCAAGGGCATCTGATACATAAGGTGCATGAGGGTATTCGAGCTTGTTGACTTGAACTATCTGTCTAAAAATTATCGAAAACATAAGATACATGAGGTCCTAATATCATGAAATCGCCTAACTAGATAATTTTGAAATTATGAGATACATAAGGTATTAGGGTTTACCGACTTAAACCACTCACAGTAGGGGCGTTGAATGAATGATTCCTATTACGGAGTCATGAAATCGCCTAGCTAGATAATTTTGAAATTATGAGATATATAAGGTAATAGGGTTTACCGACTTAAACCACTCACAGGGGCGTTGAATGAATGATTCCTATTACGGAATTGGAGCTCGTTGATTTTATTTGTTAATAAATAGGGTTACTAACTCAAGACATGAATCAATTCAATGAATGTCAAATAAAAATAAAGAAGGGCACTCCTGCACCCATTTAAAATATGAAAATAGGGGCTCTTAAGTAAAAAAAAAAGACAATGAATGACTTTTTATAAATAATTAAATTGGTAGGTGTAAAAACAAAAACAACTGACCATATGCAATTTTGGTAAATAGTCCCGAGAAAGTAAAATCCTCGGGACCGAATGCCAGCAGCATTTTCTCGATTCACGCATGAGAGACACCATATCAGCTGGCCAACTTTTCGGGGTGACGAATGCCAGCAGCATTTTCTCGATTCACGCATGAGAGACACCATATCAGCTGGCCAACTTTTCCGGGTGACTCGACCAAATCAGGCGAGACTGCGTTTACCACACGTTGCCTATTTGGCCGCTTATTTGTCATCTGCCACTCTCTCTGGGTTCTTCCTGCATCTCCCCTCTCTCTCCCGCCACCGTGGTGGCAGAAGAAGGAATCCGTGGTTCGAGGAGCTGCCGAGATGCGCAATACATCGCCGCCCGCCGACGTTCCCATCTCTGCCTACCCCGATCCAGCCCCCGTGCCCCCATCGCGGCCTTCCGTCTCGGAGGCTCGCCCTTCTCCGGCCCCCGCGCCGCCTAACGCGTCCTCTCCCGCCGCCGGGGCCGCCGACCTGGTCTCCAGCTTTAAGGAGCACGGCAGGGCCCTGATCTCCGCCCAGCGCCCGTGGCTGCAGCTTCTCGATGTCACCGCCCTCGCTCGCCCCGCCAGCGCCGGCGACGCTTGCTTCCGCCTCCGCCATAACATAGCCTACTTCCGCACCAACTACACCCTCCTCTGCCTCTCCGTCCTCGCCGTCTCCCTCCTCTGGCACCCTGCCTCCCTGTTCGCCTTCATCGCCCTCACCGCCGCCTGGTTCTTCCTCTACTTCACCCGCGACCGGCCGGTCGTCCTCTGCGGCCGCCCGATCACCGACGGGACCATCCTCGGCGTGCTCTCCGTGGCCACGATCTTCGCTCTCATCTTCTCCAATGTCGGACCGACCGTCTTCGGAGCCATCATGATCGGAACAGTGATCATCTGCCTGCATTCGCTGTTCAGGGCGACGGACGATCGCTTTCTCCATGAAACAGAGGCCGCAAGCGGCGGATTGGTTGTTCCCGCTTACGGGATCGCATTGTAGCCGCCGGCCCATGTTATTGCGGTTGAACTCACTGTTCCCTCGATGATTTCAGATGAAGAATTGGAGATGCCATTCTTGGATTATACCTTTCTGTTGATTCAAGACGGTGTTGATTGCTTGGTTTGTGGTGGTGGAGACTCCAACCCCTGCACTTCTTTGGGAGTTGTAGCAGACAGAGCATTGAGGGATAAGATTGTATTCTCCCTATTATACTGTTGTATGTTTATACCTTTCATTGTCCTGTTAGTGAATTGTTGCACATTATTTTCTTGACAATTACAACTTGATCATATCGTCATTGATTACGGAGTATATCAAACTGTTCTGTTCTCAAGTTAGGCTTAAGGGAATAGAGCCCATAGTGATGATTCCCAATATCAAATGGGACAGTGAGTTATTGTGTTTTGTATATATTTCTTTCAATTTATGATTAGTGCATATACATATATCCTAATTTTTTAAAAAAGTTATATATATTATAACAAAATATCAAATAAAAAATGTTCAAGGATATTTTATATATTATATATATATAAATGTTAAGAGGATTTGACCATTTGAATTTCAATTCCATTAAATTTTTTAGCTTTATGTACTGACCGAATATGTCACTATCGACGCAACCCGAGCGTGTTTCAATGTGGTATCGAAATCATTTGTATCATCTTAAATCTAATTTTAATCAATATTAAAATATAGTTTATCCAAGTCACATACTTGAATAAAGTCCACTATGTTAAATGACTCGATCATGCAAATCCGAATTTACGTTCACATGTTAAATAATTTGGTCGTCCCATTTTCAATTTCAACAAAATTTCTAAATCAATTAGAACTTCAATTTCGATTAGGATTCGACATGACGAATCACTCGTGTAATCTGAAATCTAATTTTAGTTCATGCTAAGATAATTTATTCAGATCCTAACCCTATTTAGGATC
>LVTN01001059.1:38803-55010 GCA_001649415.1 Musa itinerans
CAATACCCACTAGGGGAGGATCCATTAGGGTTTGACAGGGGACCTCTATAAATAGGAGGGATTCAAAGCCTCATAGGCTAGAGCCTTTGCTTGCCTCTCCTATTCTCCTCCCCCTCTCCGTCTAAAAGCAGGCTTGGAGTTTTGAGGAGCATCGTCGAAGCCCTACTGTGTGGATCACTGCTAAAGAGGAGGACGCTTGACCTCCTTTACCCTCTCCTAAAGATTTGCAAGGAAACAAGGATATATGATCTCCCTAGGTAACACAATCTACTCTATATGCAGTTTTAAGTTTCGTGGATTTTATGCACTAATTTTCGCATGACGACAAACATCTCTTTAGGAATATGGGACTTTATTTTCTTGTTCTTCTACTGCGCATGTGATGTCGCCCCCAAGATTTCCCAATATTATATAGATGAGAAACTATAGATGCACAGTAACTAAGTATAGACAAGTCTAATGGATTGGATTCCCCTATATCGTTGGGGAACTACGGCGTAGTGGCCTAGTACGTCTGTAGTCGATGAGTCGAGTGAATTATTATAGAGATAATAATTCATTGAGCTAGAAGGAGTTCTGACAGGTATGACTCATGACCAGCTCGATATTGGGCCTAGAGAGTCACACACATATGATAGGCGTTACAACGAGTACTGGTTCGGATATGAGATATCCGCCGGAGCCCCTATCTTATTGGATATCCAATAAGCCCATGAATTATTGGATCCTATGGATGAGATCCAATGAGAGATTATTAGATAGATCCACTAATCTAAGAGGCTTGGGTAGTTGGATGGAAATCTAGTATCTAATAGGACATGATCTATTAGGGTTAAGTTGATAGGGGACTTCTATAAATAGGAGGGAATCAAAGTCTCATAGGCTAGAGGTTTCTTTGTTGCCACCTCCTATTCTCTTCTCCCCTTCTCCTCCTTAGATAGCAGGTGTAGAGATTTGGACAGCAATTCGAGGAGCATTGTCAAAGCCTTGCTTTGTGGATCACCGCTAGAGAGGAGGACGCTTGACCTCCTTCATCCTCTCTTACAGATCTGTAGTGATTCAAGGATATACGATCTCCCTAGGTAACAAAATTATCTCACATGTAATTTTTAGTTTTGTGGATTTTGCGCACTAATCTTCGCACGATGATGAACACCTTTTTGGGAAATTTGAGGTTTTTGTTTTCTATTTTTCCGCTGTGCATATGATATCGCTCCTAGATTTTCCTACACAACTACCCTCTTACAATTCTTTCTCCTTTTCACAAATTTAGGAGATAACCTTTACAAGCCTCACATCTCTCTTAGAATGGTCACAATTCTTAAGGAGGAGGAGGAGGACATTTATCACTTTTTCAAGACTTTTACAATTCAAAATCTTAAGACTTTTGTTCACTTTTCATGCCTTTTTATATAGGAAAAGTGAGGTGTTTATAGGCCCTAAATGACTTAAAAAATGGAGTCAAAAAATATCTCATCCCGGGTTTCCAAGGTACTGGCGATACCATCGCTAGTACTAGGCGGTACCATCGCCTACACCTCTGACAACTGGTGGTACTATCACTAGTTTGAGCAGTATGACCACCAAATAGAGTCTCGAATACTGGGCTCTAATAGTACCACCACTTGACAACATTAACTATCGACAGTACCACCGCCTAGACAATGCTTGGGTGGTGCCATCGCTTGGGCCAACTAGGGTCATTGAATGGACCTCCCTCTTGGCCCAAAATAGCCCCAACTCAGGCCCAATTGGCCCCTAATTGAATTAGTAGAGTTACACCTAAATCTAACTCAAATTAAGACTTAACTACGATAATAAGGACTTAAACAATTAGAAGACAGTAAATCTAAGTTGTTTGGCTTGTTATTTGTTCATCCGAACTCCCAGCGAACTTCTAGCGAACTTTCAACGCATCGTCCGATCCATCGACAGGTTGACTCCCGCAACTTTTGATCTTGGCACAACATCTGATTTTTTCGGCTTGATACCCATTTTCTGACTCCGGCCCAACGTCTGATTCTTCTTGTTTCAATCGTTCATTTGCTTTTTCTGATCGAAGTTCGTCCTACATCACTTTTCTCAAATAACACATTAGATCATAAACTCATCAATTAGTTTTATCATCAAAATTCAAAATTCAACGTCTTCAAAAGTATTTATTCTTTAATATATTCAACTTTTAAAGATTTAACTTCAATGAATACTATTTAATAAAAAATTAATTTAAGCTTCACAAGAATTTTACAGAATACGTTATAATAGATGTCCCTGGTGCAATTTTGGTGCAATTTTGTAAGGTTTGACGCACTAAGACAAACGTGAAGCTTAAGACATGACTTCGGCTCCGAATCAATATCTGGAATAATTCCTCTCCCTATTAATAAATGTAGAGTAAAGTTTGTGATGCACCAATTTGCACATTGGATTGCATGGATTACATGCTCCAATCCCCCCAATCATTGCCAACCAAATATGACTGCGTCTTCATCCACATATCTTTCAGCTAACAATTAATTAATTTATAAGGAGGTGGATGCCATCAATTGGTGTTCATTTCAACATCAGCTTGGAATGGAAAACTAGCTGAAGGATTGCCAACATCCATTGGTGTTCATTTCAACATCGGCTTGCTAAATGGTGGACTTTGCATGTGTGTTTTAGCTCATCGCCCCCATGAGATCTACCGAGTGCACCAAATAGATTATATCGCATGCATTATTGGAGAACCTTGCAGGCCCCGCTCCCCCGCTCATTTCGGCGATTGATGAGTTACTCAGACCTCATAGCACATTACAATAGCATTAGGTAGGCCTAACTCCATGCCGATTCCATTGTCAACCCCTCACCTTCCTATAAGATCACACCGTTGTGGATGAAGCTATGAAAGAGAAAAAGATGGACGAGTTCAGCTTCCCCACCGTCGTGACGGAACACGAGCTCATCCCCGACCTCCCGTTCCCCAGCCTTGCCGCCACCTCCCTCTGGTTCCACTCCCCCGAGGCAGACAGCAGCCAGCTCCGTCGAAGCTTCTCCGAGGGCGGCGCCCACATCGCCACCACATGCCGAAGAGCCCTCCGGCCGAGCTCCCCCGCGGTGCTCAGCGACTACGGCGGCAGCGGCGAAGAGGAGAGGATGGACATGCTCTGGGAGGACTTCAACGAGGAGTTCTACCGCGCCGGGGACCCGCGGGGCTCGGCGGGGAGGAGATCGATGGGCATGGACGTACTGGCCGCTGAAGGAGGCTTGCTGGCCAAGAAGGAGCTGCGGCTGGAGGTGTCGAAGAGCCGCCCCCTGCGCCGGAAACCTGCCTTTGTGGTGATGCTAAGGATGCTAAAGAAGATGTTCATCGCGCAGAAGACTCACTCTGCTGGCAGAAAGCCGAAGCAACAAAAGTAGGAGAGTTGAGTTCCTTCGATGCAGCAGCTGATTTATTTGCAAGACGACGCTACAAACAACGTTAAGAGGGATGGAGTGTGTGTGTGTATATATATATATATATATATAAAACAAATTTTGATTAATTTGATACTTCAAAGCATTGGATGATATTTTTGAAGCTTTTGCTACCAAATGCATTCTTTTTGAATGATAAATTATTTTTAATTAATTATTTTCCGATAAAATATATAATGACGGCACGGAAGGGTTTCAAACACTTCGAATGCGTTGCGGGAGTGGGGTTCGGCGATCGACGCCGTCGTCGTCACACCCCTTTTCGCCGCTGCCTCTTCTGGGCCAATTCGCTCCAACCCTACCCCCTCGAGGTCATCTCCACCGACTTCCACTCCCTCACCTTCGTCCGCTACCTCGAAGACCTGGTAAGAGCCCTTCCCTCACTCGCTCTCTAAATCAAAAGCCTCACTGGACCTATGATCGATAATTCCGTTTCTAATCTTATTTCATTCACTCGATTCTTGTTGTTCTTTCTCAAGCTATGTTGCACGCACCCGTGTGGCTCTGTTCTGATCTCAAATACCACTACATGATTAGCTATCAATGATCTACCTTTTAAGACATATGCAGAAGATTCTTTTAGTTTCTTCTTTTCATGGATACAGCGGCTCTGTTACTCTATTATTCGCTGGAGTGTTTATTGATCTTGACATACAAAGAAAGGGTTATGTAGCTCGTATATGCTATGAGTGCATATATCAATATATGTTTAGCTCGCCCTTGATTGTTTTCACAACATGCGCTGCATCGTTTTCCTAATAACATATACAAAGTTGTAAGCTACGTAAGGTAAAGATCACAGAATTCTGCTTTCTTGAGTTTCTGTCTCACAAAAAACCTTAATTTCATGCTAAATAATTTTTTAGTTAGAATATTTTTGTGCAATTCTTTCAGTGATTCATCACGTCATTTTGTTCTTATGAAAGATTTTCCAGTAATCTTCATTCAACGGATGAGTAAACCTCATATCTGTATATTTATATTAGGGAGATTACATTGAATTTGGTGGCTCATGGTCTGAATTTGTTGATTACCTCGGATCATCTCTGTCTTCCAGTCCACAAAATGTAGGCTTTGGTGAGACTTTCTATTCTTTCCTAGACATCCTTATGCATGTTCCACATCAAGCCGTGTTGCTTTACTACAAAAATTCCATTGCAAATCTCAATAAAGTTTGCTATCTAACTACTAAGTAATTTTCCTGCAGCATGTTGAGGAAATTTTGATGGCCTCTGTAAAAGTTAAATATAGGTTAACTGTAATTAGCATATTCCCTCGTTCAAGTAGATTTAGGCATATATTTTTTCTCCATAAATTAGTTCTCTCATTCGGTGGTATGAGAATTCCAACCTTCAATTTAGAGGGAATAAAGTACACCACCAATAAACTAATTGGTTAGGTCGTAACAATGTACCCCTTAACGTATGTGAGTTTGGTAGAAGATTGAGTTTATCGACTTACTAGCCTCTTAAATTCATAGATAATTCGACAGTTGTGATCCTTTTCAAATCACATCTTTGTCAAGCCTCGTATTAGTAGATAATACACTTGAGGAGCGATAGATGATAAGAGAGTAATGGCTCCCGTACCGATGATTAAGTTAGTTTGTAAGGCATAGATGATTAAGTTCTCGGTACTAATTAGATCGACAGATGCCAAATTCTTATCCATAAGATCGTGTCTACAGCTTTGTTCACTAGTTAAGCTGTGGCCATCTTTAAATGGTTGGAAAATGCTTATAACTCATCGACAATTAGTGTTGTTGAAAGGAGACTTAAGTGAAGTTAAACCAAGTAGTTAATGGATAAAATTCGTATTAAACCAAATTCTCGATGGATCAAATTAAACACTGATGGTGAAGGGTGGATTGTCAGGATGTAGATCAGTCGAGGGGAGCAGCTTTAAGAATAAACTCGTGGTTGTTTAGGGAAGAATTAGACAAGCTGCAACAATGGGCATCGAACATCTTATATTTGAAGTAAGCAATAAGACTTTGATCAAGATATTGATCGGAGGAGGAGGATCCTCCATGGCACCTTATCAATATCTTTCGAAATTTATTTTTATTATATAAAAAATTCATGAGAATAGAATTTTCTCATGGGGAACTGGTCAACAACATATGCACAATCATGTTGGTTGGATCGAATGTGGAATGTCAATTGATCATCCGATCTGCATTCATTGTTATGTTCGAATGAGCTTGGTCAAAGTTACATTAGTACTTTTTTATTTTTTGAAAAAAAAAAATCGTGGGTGCTTAGGATTTATCTTATTTCAATCGGTTTGTGATACACTTTAATCTATCTAGTTTGAAAGCACCAGTTTGGTTCGGATTTTGTAATTTGATTGGGAGCCTCAACCGACCCTTTAATTTAGTTGGAGGAATCAAAGTCTAATCTCGATTAGCCATGCAATGTTGAGTACATTATCTGAATGAACTTGACAGCTCAAATCAAGATGCTTTCTGCAAGCCAAAGCTTGAGCCTTGCCATTGGCTGTAATTGAAGCCCCAGGCTGAACCTTGAGATAAAGACCAATCTTTAAACTATGGCAAAAGAATGTTGCTTTACGATCACATCTTATGTTAAACAGGTTATTAGTTCTGACCAAGCCTTTTAAAGACATGCTTGCTGGCCGACCACGTGTCATTCGTGGATTTGATTTTGATTATCTTACGCTAGAAGATTATTAACTGGGAAAAAAAAAATCCTATATAGTATTCACATTATAGAACATGATTTCAACTTGAAATATATAGATTATTATTGTCCTAATTACTTAGATTAGTCTTATTGTTCTCATACGATTGTATCTAAGGAAGGCTAGATGAATTTATTATTATTGAGTTGGACTTAAAGTATTTTAGAGCATGTGAACTCTCACTAGTCATGTACAAAGATAAACATTTGGAATACTAATGATAAATACGTTTTTATGAATATGATCCGGTAAAGATTTGAATTCTAAGACTTTTCACTCTGGTACCACCTTAAATTTTTTATCAACGTCGTTACATCCAAAATTTAAGTCTATAGATAAGACATGATATTAATTTATATTCTTAATAGATCATCATAATTTTCTACACTCAAATCCAAATTTTTTTGTAACAAGCATAATTTCTTCACTGGCTAATGTTATATGTACGTCGACATATCTCAATTATTTGATTGTGATGTACAAGTGTTTTCGGTTCGCATAAAAACAAAAACATGGTTTCCAATTAGACAAACCAAAGTGGACCCACCATTTTATTAGGTTTGTGATTTGTGAGAGAGAAAAAAAAAAGTGAAATTTGAGAGTATAAAAAAATTGTGGAAAAGTATTAAACGAGTCGGTTTACGAGATTAAATAAATTGTTTTTTGTTTATGACGTTTAGTTTTAGTTTATTGAATTATTGGACTTCAAAATTAGGTTTTGGTTTGGTTTATTGTTCCCCCCGCCGTTTCACAGCCATACGCGTCGTTGTTGTCGTGAACGAGGCGTGCTCTTCCAAACGCGCACATAATACGCGTGCAACGCACGCGCAAGACCAAATGTGACACATGCGTTTCCACTTGTTTCTTCAGTCGTCGCCACGTCGTCGCGTAATTTGGCGCGTGAAGTCTTTCGGCGTGGCCTTAGCGTCTCCCTTGTCGGTATTCCCGTTCAAAGTAACAAACTCGACGCCTTGTGCTGCTGTGCCTCGGGAACGGTGCCAATCCATAGCCATCCCTCCATTCTCCCTCGTGATCGCTTCCTCTTCCCCTCGTCCGTCGGTCCGTCCGTCCGTCGCGGGGCTTCTCTTCGTCCGGAACGGGAGCTCGGATCCCGGTCTTCGATCAGGCGACCGCGTTTCTTTGGTTCTTTTGGTGATCGGTGGCCATTTTGTATGTATTGATCGTCTCCATGGTTCAGTCTTTGGGCTTTCGACCAAGTTTTGGTTGGAAATTTCCCACTGTGGGGGGAAAAACAGGAGCGTGATGAAGGTTTTCTTTTCTGGAGTATCACTGGCGGCAGTGATCGAACCATCGCGCGCCCCCCTTTTTCCCAATTTTGTTTTTTTAGGGTCTTCAGCTTTAGGGCAATCACCCAGAATCATCGTCATGTCGTTCTTAAGGCGTTATTTAGTAGCAAGCGTTGATTTTTTATGTTTTTGTTCTTATTTTCAGAAAGAAATTAGAATTATGGGCTACAATTGATGGTTAGTGAAATTGCTTAGCTGTTATCCTGTTTCTTTGGTGATTCTTATTGTTTTCTTTGCAAGCTTGGAAAGAGAAGAAAGAGACGATTTTGAAGAATTGTGGTTGATTTTTTTGTTTGTGTTGTCTAATCTTTGCAGAGGTTCTGCTGATATGGCTAGTGGGAGTCCCGCGTCCGTAGATTTAGAGGTGTGGTTCAATAGCCTCATAGTTTCAGGTGACGGGGGGAAGATGGAGAGGTCAGCAGTGGCTATTGCAGGTTGGAAGGACCTACCTACGGAGCTGCTGCTTAGAATTCTTTCGCTCCTCGATGATAGCACTGTGTTTGTGGCTTCCTCTGTTTGCAAAGGCTGGAGGATTGCCCTGTGCCTGGGGCTTACAAGTTTCTCCCTATCATGGTACTGATTAATCTGTTTCTTGTTTCTTCTTTTTATTTGTCCCCAGTGTTCACTCTCTGCCAAATGCTGGCCCTGTTAGAGGTCTTGCCTATTGATCGGTAGGTGAAGTCATGGATTTTTGGTAGTAATACTGCTGAATTATAGATTAAGTGACCACCAGCAACAATTTATATTGTGTGTACAGTTAATATAAATTTTCTTGTGGAAGATCTGTAGGTGTTTTCATTGAACAATAGTTATATAGCTGGTCAAATAAGTCTTTTTGATAACTGGAATTGCAATTTCACTGTTGCAGGTGCAAAAATAACATGAACAATCTCGTGCAATCAGTCATCCCCAAGTTTGTGAAGCTGCAGGTTTTATCTCTTCGACAAAATTACAGACTTCAACTCGAGGATGGTGCTGTTGAGACAATTTCTAATTATTGCCATGACTTGAAGGATTTAGACCTTAGCAAAAGCCGTAAACTGAGTGATCGCTCTTTATATAATTTGGCCCACGGATGCCCCTGTCTAACAAAGCTCAACATCAGTGGGTGCTCAGCTTTTAGTGATTCTGCCCTTGCACATCTAGCTAGTTGCTGTAAAAACCTAAAATATTTGAATCTTTGTGGATGTGTGAAGGCTGCATCTGACAAAGCTCTACAGGTGTGGTACTTTCATTTGGTTTGATCAGCTTTTTTTATTTTTCGAGGTTTTTTTCCTCCTTCAACCTACTAGATATTTGGTGCAGGCTATTTCATACCATTGCAATGGGTTGCAATCTTTGAATCTGGGTTGGTGTGACTGTGTCACTGACAAAGGAGTTACCAGTTTGGCCACAGGCTGCCCCAATCTTCGGGCTTTGGACTTGTGTGGTTGTGTCCTTATCACAGGTAATTTACCTTGTTACATGTTTTTATCATTATGTAGAAGTGACAGCAGTTGTAAAGAATCCATCACTAGAAAAAGGAATTTTTCTTTAATTCTAAAATATCTTACAGTACATATAATTATCCATCCCACTTAGAAAACTTATGTCCGTCTGTGCTTTAATCTTGTGGTCTTTGTAGTCACATATTGTTGATGAACTAGCTATTTGATGTTAATAGCTTTTGCATTTGTAATTTTTATGAGGTGCAGTGTGCCTTTTGTAACCATGGATCACCCAAGACCTCAGATGTTATAGCTTTTATATCTTAGATTTTTCATTTTGTTAAATCGGGCGGGCCTTGGTACAATAGTAAAATTGTTCCTTTACGATTTGGGAGACTAGGGTTTGAGTCACGGAAATAGTTTCTTTAAAGGTAAGACTGCGTATATTGACTATCTCAAAACCCCGCATTGATAGGAGCCTCGTGTGCTGGTTATGCCCCTTTTTTATTTTTTATTTTGTTAAACTTCCGTTCCCATCAATCAAATTAATCCGAAAGTTAATCTGCATTCACCAGGTATACAGTCCAACCTTTTTTTTATCCCTACACTCATATCAAAGAAAAAAAAAAATCTACCTTTGACATATATATAGCCATCAATCATATATGCTGGAGTAATTGTTAATTGTTAACTGATGGCAGGAGTTTCATAATCAGCAATATTGTTTTCCAAGCATGGTATCTCCTAGTGTTACATGTATTAATTTCACTACCTGATGTTCTGGGAAACTAGTGTACATATAAATTTGTTGACATGAACATATATGACCTTTTTAAGGATTATTTATTTACATAATATATAAAACTAGCAAAGAAATCAAAATAATTAAACTAAATCCAGAAGACGTGTCCAAACTTGTAACTTGTGTATGAAACTCTGAGTACAGAATCCATTCAGCAATGGAAGAGAATCCTAACCCTATGGGAAAGAAAATATTGGATGGTCAATAGAGAGGGCTCAAGCAAAATCAACAGTTTGGATGAAAAACAAAAGCATGCACAATGAAGCAGTATGGTCATTTCTTCAGTGGAATACTATAGGTTGAGATGACAAAATAAACTACTACTTATTTTAATTTACCTACTTCATTCTCTTTTTTTGCAATTTCTTTGTCCACTTTAAAATTGTTGTCTCACTATAATAACAGCATAAAAGGATGCTTGATGACCTATAGTTTGGTCCACAGTACTGCTGTGTTGACATAAATACAGCAAGAGATCCGTGTAGATGGCCAGTGCAGGAGTGGCTACTAAAAAGCCTTTAACTCTGCAAGCTGATATGCTCTTCCCATGAACCAATAAAAGTTCACCTTTGTAATGGACCCATCTAGCTGACCTGAAATGCGTGGGAACTATGGCTTGTTATTTTCAAAAAACCTCAAGTAATACTCTTAGTATTTTGATTATTTATGCAGCATAAATAATCATGTCTGTTCTGCTGAAATGGCACTACTGCATATACTGTGAATCTATAATTGAGATATAAACTTAGCATACACCATCAAGTTGAAGTTTGATCAGTGAGGGCTCACACATTTAAGCTAACAGGAAAAACTAATGAAATTCATATCTGAATATATAAATGAACACCACATAAAATGTGTTCTATATGCTTTCCTGCATGAACAAACTTTCGATACTCTGATGGCCATGAATTTCCCAATTACTGCACTTCAGAGACCATTGGACAGATTCTTTGTATTTGTTTGGATGAAGTTCTTCACCAAGTGTTTAACCCAATCTGTTCAATTGGAGTCTGTTGCTTGTCTTTACTCTTACTTTATAAGCACACCATCACCATTATATATTCCCTTAAAATAAACATATCTTTTTCTTTCAGGTTTTCATGTCTTCTATTTGCTTTGTTATTGCAGATGAAAGTGTGATTGCACTAGCAAATGGTTGTCCTCATCTAAGATCTCTGGACTTGTATTACTGCCAGAACATCACCGACAGGGCTATGTATTCACTAGCAAATAGCCATGTGAACCATAACCATGGATCACGGCGAATCAGCAGTATCGACAAGGGTGGCCTGATGAACCTCAATATCAGCCAGTGCACGGCTTTAACACCACCTGCTGTTCAAGCTGTCTGTAACTCATTTCCAGAACTGCATACCTGCCCTGAGAGGCATTCACTCATCATCAGTGGCTGTCTCAGCCTTACTTCCGTGCACTGTGCTTGTGCCATCCAAGCCAACCGAGCAAGTAGGACTGCTTTGGCAAGCCATGCTTACTGAACATCAACAAATGTGTGATTTCAACAGCTAAGTAAAGATCAAAGCTTTACGTGATGGTGAGTTTGTACAAGATTGTACTGAATATGATGGATCTGGATACTTATATCGCTTCCTAGTTCTGAAGACTTTGGACCTTGGTGTGTATGGATGGGGACTCTGAACGAGTGTACATTGCAAAGAGTGCTTCACATCTTGTGTTACATAGCTAATTAATGTCCTAAATAAGTGTACTCAGAATCTTAGCTCGATTTCACTCACTCAGCATTGCTTTGAACCTATAAGTGGTGCAAGCCGAAAGGCACATGCTAGGTTTTTAATACTATGGTAAAATATCTTTCAGTAGATATCAACGCCCAGAGAAATGGTGTAAGTTTGTAAATATCTCGTGTCCTTGTTGGTTTGGTTTAGGGCTGCAATTTCAAATTCAAATAATACTTTTGTTTTCTTGGGTGTGTTTGTGTTTAGTCTGGCAGCTTTGGAGCTTTGAGCAATGGGAGAGACTTCGGCCATGATGAACACAACTGGTCTCAGAGCTTCTGCGGGTAAGGTTTTGCCATTTCTTTCATGAATTAACTAAGAGGCATCTGTTGGTGTAATCTACATGAGAGGTTGCTTATGATATTAGGAAAGGATGAAATTGCAAACCAAATGGAAAATTGTGCCGTAAGTGTAGAATTGTAATGAAGTTCGAGCTTTGTCTGCACAGGCTCACGGGAAATCTGCTGGTCTTTTTTGGCTGGTTGGCTGGCTGTCTTATAGATCACTTGGGTGATCTTTCTCATGTCCCATGGTTGCCCATCTATTTCAAGGAGTTGTTTGAGGAGGTTGTCATCGATGAAGTTTATAGGCTGATGGCAAAGGGAGCTGATGACTCGAGCATCGGTGAATGATGGTTGTAATTATAACGGACTTAAACGTAGTGAAATTGATAATTTTATCCGTCTTGCGACGACCTTTCTTCATGTGGTCGTTTCGTGAGCTAAGATGTCTGTTATTGGCCGTGGAAGAATACATCTTATTGGCCGTGGAAGAATACATCTCGGATCTTTTACACAAAGTTCGAAAGTTTGACGGGAGCTCTAAAGCTAGAAAGGTGTAAGACATCCGAATTCTCTTTACACAGATTTTGAAAGGTGCAAGACGACCATCTGAGTTCTTAAGTGAGCGTAAAGAAAACGAAGGAAATGTATAGGGGTCAAGCGACCCTTGAGCTTTGTCATCAGGTGTTTTGATTGTATGACAGTTCGGATAGAATCGTGACGTTGACTTGTTCAGCGAAGATGTTGTGCCTGAGTCTCAGTTTCGTTCAATTATAAGAAGCAGAACAACATAAATAAAAATAATATATATATATATATGCTATTCTTGATATAATTTGTGATGTATATACTTTGATAAATGATATGTTCATATTTTCAACATTTAAGATTGAAGTACATATTTTTTTAATATATTATTTATAATATTTTATGAAATTTGATTAAGCATGCATAAACATCAATATTTACTCTAAGCATGCTTTATAGCAAGAAGGCATGGTCCTTTGGACAGCAAACGGGAACTTTAATGTGAAATTAAGTTATGATAATATGTATGTATATAGTGATTAAAAGTGATGGTTGAATTTTAATCGACCTTAAGTAAATCTCAAGACCTGAATAAGTTAGACCATGATTAAAATAGAAAAATTTTAAATTTAAACATTATGTATATTGAGGATAATAAGGTACTTAGAGTAATAAAAATGTAAATAAAAAAGGAGTGTTATACTAAAAATATTAAAATACATAAGTGAAATTGAAAGATGAGATTAAATCAAAAATATCATTTTTATCAAACTAAATTAGACTCAATTGAAGTTACTACAACCTTATAATTATATTAATAAAAGAAAAAAAATCTTAAGTAACCTCTTAAGCATTTCTATCTTATTTTGGTCTCATCCTCTCGATAGCTCTTTTAGTCATTTTCTCAATATTTCTCACCAAAGTTGGGAAATCTCAACACTAAGGAAGGTTGAGATAAAAAAAATTTAATTCTTCTCTAATCTCAACTTTTCTTATAGAGGTTGGGAAACCTCAACTCCAAGGAAGGTTGAGGTAAGAAAGACTCAATTCTTCTATTATTATATCCAAGATTTTGATTTTACAAATTATAGACTGAAATTTTTAGCTACTTTTAAGTAACCTAGACTTTAAATTTATATTTAATTTTTAGATATATTTTGTATAAATCTCTTACGATTCTAAAGCATTTAGTCATTTAGTATAACTTTAATATGAGATTGGTATATAGAGTTAGTTAGGAGTGTCCCAATATGAGGTATTCAAAATCTCTTATTTTTGTTAGGAAAGGGGTTGGCACTAAGAGGAGGGGGGGGTGAATTAGTGCAGCGGTAAAATTATGTCTTCAAATACTTTTCGTTTCGTTTAAAACCGATTCCGACGAAAATGATTCCGATTCAATTTGTTTCAGAGAGAAGTTGAACTTGAAAGCTTTCATAAAAGTGCAAGAGAAGATTAAGGAGGTTTGTAGTAAAGTAAATTATACAAAGTAAATGCAAACTGAGTTTTAGAGTGGTTCGGTCAATGTGACCTACATCCACTTCTGACGAGGTCTCCGGCGTCCACTAAAGATATTCCTTTAATAGGCGAAGATCAACCAACTTCTTACAAACTCGATTCTCCCTTTACCGGGTTTAAGAGATAACCCTTACACCCCCCCACTTACTCCTCTCTCAAACTATTCTAACACTTAGAACTTTGAGAGGAGCTCACACAAGAATGCACCAGCTTTTCTTTCCTTTTTTACTCTTAATACTTGTGTGTTAACCAGGGATGAGAGAGGTATTTATTGGCCTCAAGTTGATTCAAACTTGGAGCTTAAAAATATCTCATCCCGGGTGACAAGCTATCGTAGTTAATCCTGCACATGTAAAAACACACTTCGATCTAGACAATTAATACAAAGCATTAATCATGTTGTCCGGTATGTCATTGGTCCCTCGACGCTTCGTTTGATTCTTCGACGCAGCGTCCTCTCTTGCGGCCTATTGCCCAATCGACCAGTTGACTCCGCAACTCCGATATCCTTGGCGCACTATCCGCTCTTCTTGGCCTTTAGCCTTCTGTCGATACGCCGATCGATCCACCGGCTCGACGTCCAATCTTCTGACATGTTTTCCCTGGCCCAACATGATTCTTCCTGCTTTAATTATCTCATCTTGATCAAAGCATCCTGCGTCACTCAAAACGCAGATTAAATCATGGACATTTATCAATTGGTTTTCATCATCAAAATCTGAGATTCAATAATTTTTTGATAAATGATTCTATTCGAGCTAAATTGACTTCCTTAGGGATATGAGTAGGTTTTTTCTTTCGATATATTTTAAAAGGTTCCCTTAGGGTTTTGTGAGATTTAGAATTGAGTGAATACCACTATGTGCACCAAGATATAAGAATTACAAACTTAGATAGTCCTAACTTATTTTCAATAGAATAGAATAGGTGTTGGTGTTAGGAAAAGAGTCGGCACTAAGAAGGGGGGTGAATTAGTGTAGCGGTAAAAATTCCGTCGATTCAAAACTTCGTTGCAATTAAATCCATTTCCGACGAAAAACTGTTCCGTAAAGGTATTAACTTTGAAAGCGTACGGAAGAGCGTAGTGGATGTAAAGCAAGTAAAATGGTTTGCAGTAAAGTAAATTGCACAAGAGAAACGCAAACCAGATTTTTATAGTAGTTCGGTCGTCTTGATCTACATCCACTTCGCCGATTCCTCTTCCGTCGAGGCCACCGACATCCACTATTGGTATTCTTTCAATGGGTGAAGGCCAACTACCCTTTTACAGCTCTCTTCTCCTTTTCACAGGTTTAGGAGATAACATTTTACAATCCTCTTTTACAAGGTATCCCTCTCACACCTCCCTTAGAACTCTCTCTAAGCTTTGGGAGGAGGGAACTCAACTTTTTAAGGTTTACAACTTTAGAATCACAGGATTTTGCTTAATATTTCTTGCTTATCAATGCAGAAATAGCTAGGGTATTTATAGGCCCCAAATGGATTTAAATTTGGAGCCCAAAATTTAAACCCTTGAAATTTTAGGGTATAGGTGGTACCACCGCCTGCACTGGACAGTACCACCACCTGCAGCCTAACATTGGGCGGTACCACCACCTAGATAGTCTCGGAGATTGAGTCTGGGCGGTACCACCGCTTGACATAGTCTCGGAGACTGTGCCATGATGGTTTTAATTATTTGGTCACTGTTTGGGCCTTTCTCTTGGCCCAACATAGCCCAAACTTGGCCCAATTATCCCCTAATTGGGTTGGCCCAATTCTAATCCCTATTATGTGCTAAGTAAAAATTTTAAGACATTTACTAAACTAAACAAAGTCCGTAAGTCTAGGTTTCTTCTGGTGAGCTTCCGGCAAACTTCCGACGTTCTCTCGATAATGTTCCAGCGGACTCCCGGCAAGCTCCTAAACTTCATGATGATCTTCTTGGCGAGTTTTGATGAGCTTTGTTGGCAATCTCTGGGACTTCTCGATCAATTTTGATAGAACTTCCGACGAACTCTCGAACTCCTAATGAAATCACATTCTTGACTCCGGGACTTCATTTTGCTTTATGCCTTGCTATCGTAGTTAATCCTGCACATGTAAAAACACACTTCGATCTAGACAATTATTACTAAGCATGAATCATGTTGTCTAGCATGTCATTGGTCCATCGATGCTTCATTTGATTCTTCGACGCATTGTCCTCTCTTGTGGCCTATTGCCCAATCGGCTAGTTGACCTCTGTAACTCACAATATCTGCTCTTCTTGGCTCGATGCCCGAATCCATGGCCCGAAGTATTCTGTCGATACGTTGACCGATCCTCCGGCCCGATGTCCAATTTTCTAACACGTTTTCCTCCAGCACAACATGATTCTTCTTGCTTTAATTATCTCTCCCTGATCGAAGCATCTTGTGTCACTCAAAATACAGATCAAATCATAAATACT
>LVTN01001060.1:52684-74989 GCA_001649415.1 Musa itinerans
TGTATGTATATATATATATGTATATATATATGTATGTATATATATATATGTATATATATATATATATATATATATATATTGTGATGTTCATGGATCTATACAATGGGAATCAGATCGTGATAAGATCATGATAATAAGACTAATTCACCTTTAAACACAGACCCTACATAATCCTAGTCATAGGCTACTCAAGAGGGATATTGAGATAACCGGACAGTCTATTGTGCTATATACCCATATATATGATGGAGGCGGTTGGTCTCATAGATGCTCGTGTAGGGATACTAGGGCTACAATATATGTGCTCATTGGAGAATGAGTTCACTAATTAATCCGCTCACAGAATGCTAGATGGTTGATGATACCTCATTGTCAAACAACAATTTTTTCATCCTAGTGGTGTACTTAGTCCTTAAACTTGAGACACCAATGATGTCATGTATGAGCACTCCACTCTTTGATACCGGACTTATAGGTTTGAAAGTTTCAAATCTAGTATAGTTAGTCATCGAGAGTGGCAACCAGCCTTATGAGGGCTATTGAGTGTCGATAGAGTCTCATCCACTCTCGATATCATAAGAGGAATATCCAATGTGTTCTCTCTAAGACAAATCCTTATCCAAGGTCATTCAGATTGAAAGAGAAAGTGTTCTCCAGGAGAATCTGATTAGAGCGAGACTCAAGGAGAAATCATATGGGCCTGACAGCACCATACCCGGTATTTGGTCTTTAGGATATTAGATAGATGAGGGAATATAGGTATATGGTAACTGAGGACATTTAGGTCCAAATGATTAGATTCCCTTGTATCGTCTAGGGACTACGGTGTAGTGGCCTAGTACGTCCGTAGTCAATGAGTTGAGTGAATTATTATGGGGATAATAATTCACTAAGCCAAAATGAGTTCTAACATGTATTACTCATGGCCAGTTCGATATTGGGCCTAGAGGGTCACATACATATAATAGGTGTTGCGATGAGTAGAAGTTCGAATATGAGATATCCGTCGGAGCCCCTATCTTATTGGATATCTAATAAGCCCTTGAATTGTTAGATCCTATGGATGAGATTCAATAAGAGCCAATGAGAGATTATTGGATAGAGATCCACTAATCTAAGATGCTTGAATAGTTGAATGAAGATCCAATACCCAATAATGCAAGATCCATTATAATTAAGTTGACAAGGGGTCTCTATAAATATGAGAGAACCAAAGAGTCATAGGCTAGGCTTCTTGGTTACCACCTCCTATTCTCCTCTCCCCGTCTCCTCCTCAAATAATAGGTATGGAGATTTGGGCACCGATTAGATAAGTGTCTTCGCAGCCCTTGTCGTGTGAATTATCACTAGAGAGGAGGATGCTTGACCTCCTCCATTCTCTCCTACAGATCAATAGGAATTCAATGATATATGATCTCCCTAGGTAACACAAATATCTCACATGTGGTTTTCAGTTTTGCGGGTTTTTACACATCTATCTTCGCACAACGATGAACACCTTTTGAGAAATATGAGATTTTTGTTTTATGTTCTTCCGCTGCACATATAATATCGCCCTAAGATTTCCCTATAGCAAGTAGTAGCAACAACCCCACACAAGGGAACACGAGGAATCAGAAAGGGAAAAGAAGAAGAAGCGATGGATCTGAGGCATGCTTCAATTGATCAGGCATTGGCGATCGGATCCGCCTTGATTTGGAAGCCCAAAGAGTGATTGGAACCGAACAAATAAGATGAATCCCCAAGATTAATGAGATGAGCTGCTCCGTTGATGGAGAATCGATAGAGGGCGCTTTGCGGGTGAGGAAGAATGGGTCGATTTAGAAAACTGATTTGAGGAGGCTGTGTCACAGATCTAAGTAGGATTGCAAGTAGAGGAGGAGAAAACCGATAATGATAGATAAGTGGAGAAGGGGAAGTCTTGCTCAAGGCAAAAGAAGCTTTGATAATGTAGAGTTGAGGAAGCTTTGATAATGTAGAGTTGAGGAATATGTTATGAAAGGGATGATATTCTTTATTTATTGAAGAGATGTGTATTTATATAGGTTTTGAGAAAGAAATTTATCTTGCACTCAAATCACACAATCGTAACAACTTAAATACATGATTAATTCTCACATCATAAATTGATTAAAGATACAAAAAAGTAAAGATGTTATTACATTTGTACTTGTCTCATGATCTAGTATTTAGTATACTAATGTTAAATTCATATAATTTAGTTTCTAGTAATCTACTTGCTTGAGATTGACATACTCGCTTATCTCTTTGTACATTCCGATGCGTCATAGTCATAGGATTTTCTGCCATTTGGAATCGATTTGGCCTGGGCAAAGCAAAAATGGATTGACCTCTGGACAGAAACATAGCCACGTGACATATTAGCCACTGGGAGACCGACGAAGGGAAAGATCTGAGGTATTCCTTTTCGATATTTGTGTTGACTGTTAGTTCGGGTTTACGAAACCCCTTTTTGCCACTCTTCTTTTGTAATGAACGATCTAATGTATCATCATATTTCTAGATTTTTCATCACTAAAATACAAAAAAAAGATGGTTGAAGAAATTTGTATACATAGTGAAACTAAACTCGTTTGATACCAAAAGATTCAATAAATACATAGATACATTGAAACTAGAATAAGATTTCTAGTCATACAATCAAATACACGCAGCATGACAAATATATTCACAATTTAACTATAAGACTCGGTAATAATTTATAACAGGTAACTCTAAAATTGGAGAGTATGTTACAAAACATATTGGGAAAAAAATCGAAGATAGAAAGAAAGAAATGACGATGAATAAAACGCCTGCTAGCTCCAGGGATCATCCCATCCTTTGGGTCCCTCCCTCTTAACAAAGTCCATGATGGCTTGGACAGCCTCTTGAACTCTATTGGAGAGACCATGATTTCCCCAGTCAATTTCGACCTTCTCTGCACCACCCAGTGCTCGACAGAGTCTGCAAAATCTTTTAAACAATGAATCTATCTCCCTCTAAGAGAAGTGGACTACTCACAAGAATCAGGTGGAATCTTAAATCGTTGGATAAGGACATCACTATTACCGTTCTACCAGTGCTTTCTTATCTACATAGTCTGGCACATATTCATCTGCCATGGAGAAAATAACCTGCAGCATAAGTCATGGAAAAGCAAACATCACCGGGATATCCTTTTGGCACATGAGTAAAATGACACCACCATCTTCAGACGTAAAACAACAAAAGAAAAAATTAACTACATATTATCATTAGTAACTTAAAAGGAGATCAATATTTTGGACAGTGGAAACAACTTAAAAAGGAGGCTACAATAGAGTTCCAAGTAAGATGATTCAAAGGGTTTCTCAAAAGATAAGTTTTTCAAGTACACAAATTGATATGATAAAAGAGATATCTGGTGCAACAGATACTGATTCTAGGCAGTGAGACTGGTGAACTCCTGATCATGATGAAGACTTAATGAGTTTCAGGTCCCAACCTTTTGTACTTATAACAGCTAAGTTCAGTTAACATATCTAATGAGGTAGTTCTTGTTGAATAATATTTATTGATGAAAATAGTTTGATGGATGCAAAGATTTAGTAATAGATAGTTTATGTGATTGATAGCATAACGAGAACTGAAATACAGATGGAGCTGTTATTTAACAGGAAAGGACATCAGAAGAAATTATTCATACTTCAAAGAAAGAAGAAGGAATAACTTAAGTAGAAAGACACATTTGAAGTATTGTGTACTATTAAATCTGCCTTAGATTAAAAGAAGTAATCTACAAAAAAATAGTGTAATAAGGCCAACTATACTACATCAGTTAACTAGAAAATAACAAAATTTTTTAGTCTGAAATGAGGGCAACAAAAGGAAATTGCTGGATGATTTATCTTCCTCAGGGAAATAGTTAGGAGATTATATGATATTCTAAAAGGATTCTTTTTCACAAAGGCGGGGGATGCTCTTATTGTGTTGGTGGATGCTCTGTTAAATTTGTTGGCCAGATCTTGTTTTTATGATCTTTTACCAAGCTTACTCAGTAGAATCTCTATTCTATTAAATGCATGTTCCAACATCACTTTTTAGTGGGTGGTGCAAATAGACAAAAAGTTAACATTGTAGGAAAATCAATAACTATTCAGGATGGGAGTTTTAGTGTAATCTGCCAGTCCATATATTGATTGACATAGTGGAACAGATGACTGGGAACATGAGTATATTATCTTGGTGGCTTTTGTTCTGAGACCTACTGCTAAGACCTTTTATTTCTACGTAGGCTTTCCTCCTCTCCTTCAAATCTTTTCTTTTCTCTTTTTTCTTCTGAAATAAGCTGTCATTCATCTGCCTTTTCCCTTAAAAAAATTAGTAGAGATCCAAATTTAATTTGATAAAATATCAGAAAAAATTAAAAAAATAATTTCATATGTTTTCTTCTTATAGTATTAGTAGAGATCCAAATTATGTTTCCCTAGTTTAGTAGTCTTGGTGAGATTGGTTTTCAGACGTATGCTTTCTTCATATCTATTGATCAACTCGATCAAAGTTTAAGTTACAGATTGAAATCATTATTTAAAAGCTAAAGTACACTTTTTTCCTATTTGGTAAATGAAAAAATTCAATACATCAAATGAGTCAAAGTACTGATTGTTATCACATACAAAGCTGGCAATTAAACTTCAGTGGAATACAGAACCCAAACAAACTAGAAACTACCAAACAAGGCAAGGTGAAATTGGACCGATAGGCATTGTCTATCTTTACCATTAAATAAATGGTAAAAAGAGAAAGAAAACAAACCTGGCACGGTGTACTTGACATGTGACCAAGTCTCAACCTCAACTGGTCATCACTGAGATCTGAGCTGAACATGTCATCAGCTCCCATGTATGCACAAAGGGAGTGGTACCTTTACAATATTCTATTAAGTCAGCAAGAGTATCATGATGCATATGTAAAACCATATAATAATAACAATAACAAACAAAAACAAGACCATAAGATCGGCTACATGGTTGTTTTACCACCAGTGAGCTCTATGAAAAATCATATTCTTAGTTAAATTAAAATATATAAATCTTTATTTATAGTTTCTAATAAAAATTTTTCACAACTCACTCTATCTCTCCTCGTATGACTAATATTAATTATTTTATATCTTTTAACTATATCTATGATAAGACCCTTAAGGTTTTATCATAGAAGAAGAGGGAGAAAATGGATGATCACTTCGAGGGGATCGACCTCCTTGATCACATCGAAAAGATCGACCTCCTAGGGTTTGTCAAAAGACTAGAATAATATTTCATTGATAGGTAAAAAGAAACAGATACATCCATATTTATAAAGTTCCACCCTTAAGTCCATCAGGACTTAGACTCTTAATAAATAAATAAATATCAAATAAACCCCTATCCGACTTATGCTGAACTAGACAAACTCAATAAAACATTATTCAAAGCTCAGAAAATAAAGAGATCCGAACAATTCCTCCCCCTTCAAATCAGCCTTGTCCTCAAGGCTAAGCAACATCAAACTCTAGGAGCTTCTCTTTCAACACTTAAGTCACAGGATATCTGCGACGCATCACAACTCATTGATCAAGAAAGTACGGTCTCCACTTCTTGATAGTGTAAGCAATAGATTGGCCTTTTAGTGTAGTAGTCATTGTAGTCTTCTGAAGAACCCTCTCCATCTAATAGTTAGTGGTAGTTGTGACCTTACTTTCACGTCTTCCCTTTAGGATCATCTACTTTTCATTAATAAAAAACTTCATGATTAGTTTAAAAAAATTCCAAGAAATATCACCCAGGGTTAATAGTCATTCAATTCCAAGCACCACTTCGAAGTCTTCCAAGGGTAGCAAAAAGAAATCCACAAGCAACTCTTGGCCCTGTATAATCAATTTTATCTTCAAACACTTACTATCACAAGTTAAAATCCGTCCATCAACGACTTTTACTTTGAATTTGTCATAGCCTTCAATGTGGTAGGCCAATCGGTCAACAACCTTACTGTCCATAAAATTGTTAGTGCTACCAATTTCAATCAAAACTATAACATGCTGATGTTCCAAAATTCCTCCAACTTTATAGTTTGCAAGTTAGAGTAGCTGGTTAATGCATGCACTGTATGCATGAAAGGTCCAACATCGTCATCAGAATCCATACCTTCATGATCGGAGTCCACATTGTCAGCTTTCGATTCCTCCCCAATTGGTTCAATCATCAGAAGTTGCCCTTGTTTACACCGGTGTTCCCTACTCCACTTTTTATTAGTGCCAAAACAAACCCTTCGCTGATCTTAATTTCTTCTCAGGTTAGTCTTCGGGTGTTAGGGCTTCGACTGGGAATAGATGGAACAGGTGGCTTGCTGATCATCTGTTTGTTGTCACTTCTGTTTCGACGATTTTCCCCATTGATTTTTTCCTCTTGCAAATGTGCAAATGAGATTGCAACTATTATAGTGCGGGGTTGGCGAGCTTTGACTTCACACCGGATATCTGGATTAAGTCCTTCAATAAATGTTCTCACCAATTGTCGTTCAGACCAGTCACTGGCTTGATTTGACAATCGTTCAAATCTGCTCTGATATTCTAGCACTATAGAAATCTGATAAATTTTAACGAGCTGCCCATCAACATTCTCATATTCAGATGGTCCAAAGCGAACGAGAAGCCCTCTCTTAAATTGCTCCCATGAGGGGACCCCATGGCAGGTTTAGTACCAATCATACCATTGGATTGCATCTTTATCTTGTTGGATTAAAGCTATTTCCATCTTGGATTCTTCTGAAGTTTTATAAAAACGGAAAAAAATTTCTACCCTAGAGATCCAACTGGTCGGATCTCCATCTTCCCATCTTGGGAATTCCACCTTCATACGTGGGTAGCTTATGTCCTGTTCTTAGTTCCTTTTTCCTGTATCTCTAGATCGGTTCAACGTAAGACTTGAACTTTCATCTTGTTGAAACTTGCTGAAGCTCTCCAATAGGCTCCTTTTGAAATCATTAAGGGTTTCCTGCAGCCAGTTCTCAATCCTAGTTTCTAAGGCTTCTAGTTGGGCTTTTACTGAGTTATCAGTAGCCAATCCATAGGACTGTAGATCTGTAATCCCCAACTCCTGTTTCTGGTGTCGGGTCAAGGGCATCAACACTGCCCTATTCAGAGTTGCTACTGCAACGCCAGTCGGTGGCAACGCTATGGGAGTGAAGAGTTGCTGCGAGGATGTCGATAAAGCCCTAGGCGCCAAGAGGCTGGGAGGTAGCGATGGTGGTGCAGTTGGGAGCAACGTCATCGAGGGCTCGTAGCGGTCGTTGCGTGGAGGGTCGTTGCTACCGAGGGCTGGGAGGCAACGATGCTCACTACGGTCGCTACGTGGAGGGATTGCTGCTGCTGAGGGCTGAGAGGCAGTGATGGTGGTGCGGTTGGGAGTAGCG
Organism: Musa itinerans; assembly: GCA_001649415.1. Taxonomy (NCBI): domain Eukaryota; kingdom Viridiplantae; phylum Streptophyta; class Magnoliopsida; order Zingiberales; family Musaceae; genus Musa; species Musa itinerans. The sequence continues at coordinate 60,119 of LVTN01001060.1, forward strand.
CTGCCAAGGGCTCACTACGGTCGTTAGGAGGTGATCGTGCGGTTGTAGTGGGATGGGACGCTAGCGACCATGCAGTTGGGATGGGCGTTGGCGATCCTAGCTAGCAGGGAAGAAGAAGGTTGTGGGAGTGCCAAGGGTCCTTGCGAAAATCGTAGCCTCTGTGTGGCGATGTCTGTAGCGAGAGCAAAGGAGGCGAAGATGAGTCGCACGGGAAGAAGAAAGGAGGGAAGAAGAAGGGGTAGATTAGGAAGTTGTCGCAATTGCACGGTTGGTTAGCAGCGGATGCAGAGCGAGGAAGGGCTCGATTGGGAAGCCGCAGGGATCGCACGACCGAGGGCTAAGGCTACAATGGCTGCTGAGGGCTGGGAGGCGCGCTGCTGGAAGGAGACACTAGTAGCGCCATCTCCGACGGAGGCCTGACTGACGACAACTACGGCGGAAGGTCGGATGAGGCACGGTTGAGGGCGACTGCGGCGAGATAAGACGTGACTGAGGGCGGCCACGCAAAAGGTGGGATGAGAAACTGCAGCGGGATTGCCGAGGGTTAGGAGCAGTGGTGGTGGCCCTTTCTCGCTCGAGCGGGATGGGGCAGCTGCCAGCTTCTTTTTTTTTTTTTGATGATGATGATGGTTGCGACGAAGTGTTGTGTGAAATTACAACGAGAACGCCGAGGATCTCTGCTCTGATACTAGATAATAAGATCCCTAGGGTTTTATCATAGAAGAAGAGGGAGAAAAGATATGATCACTTTAAAGGGATCGGCCTCCTTTATCACTTTGAGGGGATCGACCTCCTAGGGTTTGTCAAAGAACTAGAATAATATTTCATTGATAGGTGAAAAGAAACAGATACATCCATATTTATAGAGTTCCACCCTCGAGTCCATCAGAACTTGAACTCTTAATAAATAAATAAATATCAAATAAGCCCCTATCCAACTCTTATTGAACTAGACAAACTCAATAAAACATTATTCAAAGCTCAGAAAATAAAGGGATCCTAACAATCTATAGGTCTTCTTAGCACATATCCATACTATCTTAAATGATTCTTTTGTATCTTATCCTCTATTATATCCAGACATAATTGTTCATAAATGAAATAATCTCTTTTCTTATCTTTCCCTTGAACTCTACATATCTACCTCAACATTCTCCATGTATCTACCAAAAAGATTTCTTAGTGATACAAAGTTTTTATATATGTGATGTTTCTTAACTGTCTAACACTTAAGTCCATAAAAGGTCTAATAATGGTCTAACAATGATCTTCTAGAATTTTCCATTAAATCTAAAAGGAACCTGATGGTTTCACAAAACTCTTGATGTCCCTCTCTATTTTAAATATCTAGTCTTTATGAATGATGTCTTTATTTATCCATTCATTTTGTTAAATGATTAATCCAAGGTACCTAAAACTTTTACTTTATAGAAACTTATGGACTATTCAACTTAATTATACCTCAGGTCTATATTACATCTCATATATTCAGTATTAGTCCTATCTAACTTAAAACATTTAGTTTCCAAAATTTACCTCAATAACTTAAACTTAGAATTAATTCTATTTAGACTCTCATCAATTAAGCTAATATCATTCATATATAAAATGCACTAAAGAGATTGTTGCTGAATATAACTATAAGTTCATCTATTACCAATGTTAAAAGACAAAGACTTAACACAGATCTTGATGTAGTCTTATATTAATGGAAAACTCATTAGGGACACTCCATAATGATTGTACTATCACACAACTTTTATAATATCAATATAGTTAGTAGATATACAATTTTTGCTAAAATCCACCGTAATAAGCCTCCATTAAATCAATAAAAACCAGGAGGTTCACAGCCTAGTTAGAAACTATTCATCTACTTGTTTATCTCCCTGTGGGCCTATGTCTATGAATCTTAAGAATTTTAGACCTATTCTTTCTAACTGGAATTTGAGCTGCCTTAGGAAGTTGGAGGATATATCCTCTAATCTTCATGATCATATTTTGGTGCTTGAAAATAAAGAGTCCAGCTCAGGACTTTCTGAGTCTGAAAGCACCAAGATGATCTGTCTTTACAACCATCTCCAAGTTATCACTAGACAGATTAATACCAAATGGTGGTGTAAGGCTAAAACTAGGGGGATAAATAAGGGAGACCGTAACAATCTTATTACTTGGCATTATAGGCAAAATTTCATCCACCACCTTAAGGTAAATGGCGCTATCATTGACAACCCTAAAATTATCATGCTTGAGTTTACTAGGTACTACCACAATTTTTGGCTGGATGATAATTCCTTACACCCCACTCATGTATGGCCTACTTTTAGTGGGATTCAGAGTCATGAGGCATCTAATCTGATCAAACCTTTCTCTTAAGAGGAAATTTGGCTTTCTATTGTCTCTCTTGGTAGGGGAAGAGTCCGGGGCTGGACAGATTCACCATTGAGTTTTATAGATATTATTAGGATATTGTGAAAGACTCTTTAATGCAGTCCCTTACTCAGTTTCATAACTCTGCAGTTCTTCATCAGGATTGGACAAATACTTTCCTTATTTTCATTCCTAAATGCAAGAACCCTCTGGTGGGGGATTTTCGATCTATCTCCCTTTGCAACATCAATTATCATATTCTTGCCAAAATCCTTTCCAATAGGATCAGACCTTTCCTAGATAAGCTAATCTCCTTTGAGCAGTCGACTTTTATGAAAGGTTGTAAGATCCATGATAACATTATGGTTGCTCAAGAAAGAATTGGCCCACTCCCTCTATGGCTCTAAGGGGAAGAACCCTCTTGTTTTGACTAAACTTGACCTTGAAAAGGCCTATGATTGCCTTTCATGGAAGGTGATCAGTGATGCCTTGGCAGCCTTAAATTTTCCTCCTAAATTTATTACTTAGATTATAGAATGTGTCACATCTCCCTCTTTCGCTTGCTGCATTAATGGTGATTAATCCTCTTACTTCAATCCTATCTATATATTTTAGTTGCCCAACTTCTTTCTCACTTGTTAAACTGTCAATTCTACTAACCTTACCCCTTTTCACTTCAAACACAAATTCAAGTTGACTCACTTAATGTATGCCGATGACATTCTCTTATACTTTAGGGCCAATAAGAAGTCCTGTCATGCCATTGCTAGGGTTTTCCACTAGCAGCCTTAACTAATCAGAAAATTAACTTTCGAAAATCTGAAATTCACTTTCCCAAGCTTACCCCAAAGAAATGAAAGCTGAGATTTGTGCCTTCTTTAATATTAAGGAAATGAGTACTATGATTTCCCCCCCAAGAATGCCAAAAGAGGCCTTTGATTACTTCAATGACCAAATATCAAGCAAATTAAGTAGAAGGAACAGAGCCTAACTTTCCCAAGCTGACATAATCACTCTATAAACTTTGTTCTAAACTCTACCCTGCTGCACTAGCTAAATGTTTTGTGGAAACCTAAATCTATCATGAAGGGTATTGAAAGCAAGGATTGTAATTTCGTACCGTACCAAAGTATCGAGCTTAGCTCGGTATGGTACAATACAATATACCAAGAGGTACATTTTAGTGTACCATTCGGTATATATATATATATAAAGTTAAAAAAAAAAAAACCAACGTCGCCTCGATACTCCCCGCACTCAGTTTCTGCCCGCGTAGGGTCCCCACACAAAAAAAAAGAAAAAAAAAAGAAACGACGACGTCGCCTCAGTGATGTCGCTCGGTTTCTGCCCGCGTGGGGAGAGGAAACCGACATTTCCTTCTCCCCGCGCCAAAAAAAAGGCAATGTCGCTCAGTTTCTGCCAGCGTAGGGAGAAGAAACCGACGTTTCCTTCTCCCCGTGCAAAAAAAAAAAAAGCGACGTCGCTTGGTTTCTACCCAAGTAGGGAGAAAAACCGAGGTTTCCTTCTCCCTGCACAAAAAAGGGAGAAGAAACACCCGCCTTGACGATGCTCGGTTTCTTCTCCCCACGATGTCGCCGAGGCTTCTTCTCTCCCCATACAGATGAGGAGAAGTCGCCAATGACACTAAGGCCTCATCGCCTCATACGAGGAGGAGACGACATCATCTGCGGCGTCCGACGAGGGAGGGCGGCGATGGATCGGGATCATCAAGGGAGAGCGACACTAGATCTCCAGGTTTCCCTTTTCTCCTCCCTGTTCTTTCTTCTCCCTCGCTTAATACTACCCGGTAGTAGGCGGTGACAGTCGAAATCGATCGTCACCGACCGATTTAACGTGGTAACAGAGCGGAAATAGCTCCAATCGACGATACGGCCCAATATCGAGCGGTCCGCATACTGGCCTACTGGCAAACCGGTACATACCACCTGATACGAGCGGTATTATTCGAAATTAAAAACCTTGATTGAAAGTACTATTAGGAACTTCCTTTGGCAGAAATTTGATTCTGCAAATAGAATGCACTTGATTTAGTGTAAAACTATTACGAAACTTAAATCGAAAGAGGGCCTAGGTATTCATGACCTCAACATTACTAAGATTGCTTTACAAGTGAAGTGTATTGGTCTGTTCTTAAATCGTGTCCTTGGTTTATGGACTAATATTATGTTTGTGAAGTACGGACCTCGTAATATTTAAGATCCTCCTACTTTGGGGTGTAGTTGGTGTTGAAATTTTTTTACCAGTTCTACGAACATTCTTGGTTCAGGTTTTTCTCCTATGATTGGAAATTGTGATACAATTAGTTTTCTTAATTAGAATTATGATTTTCCTATCAAATACAAGCCTACTTTTGTTAATTCTTCTATCAATCTTGAGGGCTATAAATTATCATCTTTTATATCTTATGGGAGATATAAAATATTTCAATAGGCGCTACTACTAACCAATGATTTCAATAGGCGCTCGGGTGAGGCGAGGCGAGGCTCGAGCGCCTCGCTTCATTTCTAGGCGACGCGCTTCAAAGAGGCGTCGTCTGGGCGCTCGCCCGAGCCCAGGCACCCGAAGAGCCCGGTTAAACCAAGCGATCGAACCAGCATTTTAGGTCTGGTTCGATCTCCGGTGCTTTAGTTGGTTCAATCGAACCAACTAAAGCACCGATATCAGCCTTCCTCTAATGACTTCCCAACACTAACCCTGCTCGCTACAACCGTTGTTGCCACTGTCGCTGCTCCCGCTACCACTGCTCGTTGCTACCGCTATCGCTGCCATTGTTGCCACTGCCACTGTCGTTGCCGCTATCGCTGCTACCACTGCCGCTGCCACTGTCGTCGCTCGCCGCTCTCGCTGTCGCTGCTCGATGCTACCGCTACCATTGTCATCACTCACCGCTCCTGCTCCCACTGCCGTTGCTCACTGCTACAGCTATTGTTGCCACTATCGTCGCTCGCTGCTCTCGCTGTCGCTACTCGTTGGTCGCTGCTACCGTTGCCACTACTCTCAGTCAGCAGCCTCGATCTTCCTCCTACTTACACTCTTCTCACTTCGATAGTATACTGTTAACAATATATTAACAGTATACTGCTAACTGTATACTAGTAACAGTATTTTTATTTATTAGATTTTGTTAATGTGATATTGTGATTTTGTAATATTTTTTTAATTTAATATCATATTTTTATTTAAATAATTATATTTATTAATTATATTATATATTTTTATATTTTAGCGCCTCGAGCATTTTTGGACCTTGGCGCCTTTTGGCACCTAACGCTTTGTAAATCACTGCTACTAACTAAATTGTTTGATCCAGGCATTGTAAAATGCATACTTGACATGAGCATTTCTTCCTCCCCTAATGATGACTGTTGGTTTTGGAACACTGACCTAAAAGGGCAACCATCAACTAAGCTTTTGGAGACCCATCCTTTGGAAAACCCTATGGACTATTCCTACCTTACCTCGCATTATTTTGTGTTGTTGGAAGCTTTTGCATCACAAACTTAACACTTCAAATAGGTTGGCTAGATTCCGAATTTGTGAACCTCACCCATGTTATTTCTGCTCAAATACCTGAAAGCCAACAACACATATTCTTTGAGTGCCCTTTTTCCTTTAAAGTGTGGGATTTTTTCATCAAAAGCTGCACATCCATTTCTCTTACTTTTCCTCTTGGAGTGAGGGTAGTTGGCATAGGGAGGGATCTGATCCTTCCCCTTCTTCATCTAACTCATATGTGAGAACTCTTATTGCCAATAGGCTTTGGATGATATGGATGGCCAGAAATGAATTAGTATTAAAAAAAACTAAGTGCAATCCTTCTAGTATTGCATTTAGAGTTGTTTCATATCTTTATGATAGCCTTTCAATAGACCAGCCTGAAGGGGTTAGTAGGGAGAGCTGCACTATTCAAGTCAAATGGACAAGACCAGATGAAGGTGGGACAAAACAAAATGCTGATGGTGCTTTTTGAGGCTGGAACTGAACTTGGAGGGGCAGGATTCGTGCTTCAATCCAGTGATGCTGTGGTTCAGTTTATTGGAGGCAAATTACTGCAGGTAGCTGTTGGGCCCATGAACTTATGGCCATCAAGAAAGGTGTTGAAGCTGTCATTCAATTGGGTGTAACAGAACTCTTCACAGAGACTAATGCAGAATAGATTGTAAATGTTTTGAAGGAGGAAGAGCCTCCTCATTGGTTTTTGACAAATCCCATTAGGGATCCTTTTGCTGCCCTCCCTTTTTTTCATAGAGAGGGCAATAGATGTGCCCATTGGCTAGCTGGTCATACCAAGAAGTCCTAGGCTGACCGTGTTTGGACTTCAGATTGGTATCCAGAGGTTAGGATCATTTTGTGCTTAGATAAGCGGGGGTAGCTTGTAATAGGCTTTTGAAGTAATAAATAGTTATTTTTTCGGAAAAAAAATAAATAAAAACAATATGCAAGTCCATCTTCCTCTCTCTATACTTTTTCATTTGTTATGTTAATAAATAAATAGCTTGAATTGACCTTCCAAGCATAAAATCAAACTGATTTTGGAAGATATTTGTTTCATTTTTTTTTAACTTTCAATCACTCTTTCCCAAAGTTAACTCCTTTATAATTAGAATAGTTTTAGATAAGGAAATCTGTTTTGCTCAGACCGATATGAAACAAGCAATATATACTGATACAAACATGGATCGGTACATGGACCATGGTTTGCAGTACCGACCCGTACTGCTCGGTACAAGCAATACGTATCAGTTTGACAGGGGACTAGTATGCGGATCACCCTCTACCGGGAGGTACCATAACCTGACACCGTATCGAGCAATACGAGATATGTATCGGACAGTAACAATCAAAATCTAACCGTTACCGACTTGTACCGATCGTTACCGACCTGTACCGGTCGGTAACGATCGGATTTCAACCGCTACCGATCAAGAGGTGAGATCACCCTATTTCAAATAGTCAAATTAATCATTTGAACCATAAGTTAGGGTTTTTAAATCCTTTCATCTCCACTCTTTCAATATCACTCTCTCAATCTCTTAAACTCTCTCAAACTCATTCTCACTCATATCTAACAATTCAAATCATTTCTTTGTAGATAATTCAATATTAATGGAAGGATGATTCAGAACATACCACAAAGCTACTCCACAAAGCCCAAAAAAGATATGTCACTATTCTTTCCTAATTTAAATTATTTTTGCTAAAATTATACTAAATTTATATTTATTTTCAACTTTAAAAACCCTTATCTAACTTTTTTTTCTATTTTTCAGGTATTTTTAGAATTATTTTTGAGGTTTTTTGGGTATACCATTAGTACACCTCAATTCGTATCATACCGACCTTACATCGATGTGGACTGAAATTGTAAACTTTTACACAGACCACCTCGTTTCAAACAATTTGATCCAACTCAATACAAAAACCAAAAAAAAAAACTAAAAGACCAATTAGGACTTGTAAACACGAGCCCTCTTCTCGCGAGTTGTGTGGAACCGACACTACTGTTGTCGTTCGATGTTACCACCACTATTGTTTGGTGCTGCCGATCTCCTCAGTACACTCTTTGTTTCTCCTTCTCTTCTTCCTTCTTCCTTCTCCTCTTTCACCGCTTTGCCTTCTTCCTTCTTGATCGTCTTCCTACACTATCTCCCCTTCTTCCTTTCTCTTCCTCTTTCCTCATCCTCCACTGTTTCCTATTCTTCCTTCCTCTAATTTTTTCTTCCTCCTTTCTCCTCCTCCATGGTGCCTTCCTCTTCTCTTTCTTCATTTTCAAAACATCAATACATATTAGTGTACCCTATGTCAATGTACATACCAATTTGACCCTTGCTTGGTACAGGTCCTATACACGATAGGACTGTTCTTGGTTTTAGATATCACACTTATTCTTAAAAGTTAGTACTAGAAAGTTCTTCATTTATCAAACATATTTTTAGATCTCAAATTTTTGTTAAATAAATTTTCAAAGCATTAAGTGCGCAATAATCTTATAGTCCTAATTTGATTCATAGCACTATAAACTTAGTTGAAGATATATAATTAGTTGAAATATCTTTAGTCTTTTCAAATTGACCATGTCTAGAAACCTGAATGTCTAGTATTTCTGATGTGTGTTTTGCTCCTACTGACGATTTAGCACACTAGGATTCAAAGCTTTGGTTCATAATCTGTATGTTAACTAAAATTTGATTCAAGTAGTAGACTTGGGAGATATATAACTTGATAACCAAAGAGAATACTAGGTACATTAAGAAGGCAAAGAAACTAAGGATCCAGTTATATGACTATCAGAAAATGCTTTATGTTTCATATCATGGTACATCATTTGGTACAGGTGTTGTATTCCAGTTCGAATCAAGAACTTGTCACAGACCAGTTTGCAGACCAGCAGTTCATTAGACTGGGACCAATTTTTACTAAAAATCAGTCAAAAGGTTTATTATAATTGTTAGATAGTGACTCATGATTCCTCCCCATGCACCACGTAACCTTAGCTGAGAAAAACAAGACAAGGAAAGAACATGAAGAATAGGAAGAGAGGACCTTGAGATTTGTCCCCTTTTCCCTTCACCCAAAATTTCTTTTTTCATTATTCCATCTGTACCAGCTAGTATACTGCAGGATGCCAATATCTTATGAGGAACCAGCACGTGTTGATACTGGATTTTAAATCTTTGCTTGTGATGCACTAAGTTTTAATCACAAATGGGATGCTCTAAATGAAGGATATTACAACATTGAATAGAAAAATGATTAACATAGGGGATTGAGTTGTCAGAGAACTTGTATTTCCCAAAGACACTTCATAGATCAACGATCACTTCAAAAGTTAAATCTTAGCTTAAAATTAGATTTGGAATTGATTCCATCAGCTAATTATAGTTCTAGGATATCTTTTCCAAAATAATTTTACAAACAAAATATAATAACTATCAAAAAATTGTGATTTCAGTTTCTACATCAAGTAGCTATTACATGCTTCCATATACGCACAATAGTACGTTTGGCTCTACTAGGGGACATAATTTGATCTAAAGATTATACATGATGTATGGCCACAAAGTTCAACGCATGTTGTATTTCCTTCCAAAACTTGAATCTTCAAACCATTAGAAATTTCTCTCTCCTCCTCTATTCTGCCTCCTTAATTACCACCACATATCATTTTATATGAGTGGCATTAGAGTTGGCACTATGATGTGATACAAATGTGCTGCCATGATGGCCAGCCCAATGAAGATCAGAAACGATGTTACAAGCATCAAAAGAATCTGAAGAAACATTGTGACAAGCTGGATAATTATTACTATGAATGGCAGTCTATGACAGAGAGAAGCAACATTATGAAGATTATGCAAATCAATCGTTCAAGTCAGCAAATCTTAAATTGCAAAAAGTTATTTTCAGCTAGCTTTCGAAATCGAAGAATATCTGAAGAAAATTTAAAGAAAGTGGAGGCAACTTCAGAGAAACTTCAATTGCAATAGCACATGCATTTTAAGATGACAAATCTGAAAATTAAGAGACGAAAAGTAAGTACAGACTTCACAGGAAGATAAGCAGAACAAAGATTCAGATGAAGATCAAGATGATCTGTAGCTTTCTCCTATGCTGGATGACTAGAGAATAGAAAGGTTAAGCGTACATCAACAGACGAACCTGCAATGATTGAGATCAAGGTAAAATCAATCTACATGAAGAAACATCCCAATTACAGCAATCATCATGTTAGAACCACTGATACAGCCATCAGATCTTCTCAATTGTTAGCTGCTCCAGTTATTATCAAACTTGACACAGCAAAGAAGCTAAAGATTGTCCTCAGTGCTAATTTCATGAAAGTTATTTTGAAGCACAACCAATTTGTCTGAGCCTTTTACTTCAGTAAACATCATCACATGATCACGAGTCAGATTACGTCACCAAAAGTTGGAATTAATAGGCCCTTGCATTCATGGTCAACAATGAATATGATGAGACTATCCCCTACTACAGAATGTTTTCTTTCTACAAGGAAGGTATCCTAGAAGCTAGTTTTTTAAAAGTACAACTTATTGATCTTGATCTAAGCATTGTAAGAGATATCCCTAATCCACATTTAAAAAAGGCTCAATTTTCCAAATCCACAAATCAAAGAAACGCATTGTCATAAAATTTGATTACTATATTTTCAGCTTCATGATAAGCAATATTACCTCAAATAATATGATATCTTGTATTTTAAATATCAATGTCATCTATCATATTCAATAATTTGCATCCATGTCATTATAAAGACCATATTGCGTGTATCCTAAGTCTATTCTTGTAAGATTATGCATTCTATAATTCACAAAAAACACAATCTTAGCATCACACCAAGATTGTACTCATACATGATTATGCAGATATGTATGATCACTAGATATCAATAGAATACAAATACATGTATTGAAAAACAGCTAAATCAATAAGATACTTTCACCTGTATGCAGTTATTGGCGCATCTGGATTTGCTTCCCTAGGCATTAGTTCCATTCCCCTACCTTCACCAATCATTTTTGCTGCCAAATCTATCATTTCAGAAGTTTCAGGCAGAGTGGCTCGATATTCTCGGTCACTGACTGGGGCCTGATCATTGATTATGTTAGAATAACTTACAGTATTTTGAAGATTTTATCAGTAATGCGATTATCTTAACCAGCATGGTAGCTATAACTAATTTAGATTCAAATTCTTGAAGAATCTTTGAATACTTCCCTTTTAATGCAGTCATAAGGAAAGCAATAGCAACAAACACCAAATCTTAACTCGTTTCTAAAAGCAAATGAACATAATTAACAACATGCACAAGAAACTTGAATCAATCTTCAACCTAAAAAAGAAAGAAACCTCTCGCATGAGAATATGCCTAACATACTGCTTGCAAAAGACACAAACTTCACAGAGTTGAGTTCCAAATTTTTGCCAATTAAAGAGCTGAAATGTTTAATTAGAATATTCACATGTTGCAAGCTCATTCTATCCAAACCATCTTTTAAAGGCCAGATTCATGAATCTTCACAATCAATTCAAAGAAGAGTCCCAATTTCCCCAAAAGAATTCCTTGATGAAATATAAAGAAATTTTGTCTAATTAGAAACCTTAGCTCCTATGCATCAAGGTCTTTAAGTGCAGTCAGCTTCCTCATTCTGGTTGATGATTGCTAAGGTACAGCTTCCAAGAAAATAAAAATATCCATGAAACAGAAGGATGTCAGACTTAGGCCACAAATTTTATCCACCACATTGAGGTTATTGACCAGTTAATTGTTAATCCCCAAGTTTTCTAATGATAAGAATTAAGTTTCAACACAAGATGATGGTTGAGCCAAGTTGATGACATATGAAGATGTTATGAAGGACTCTAGGAATAAGATGTTAGAGGTCATGCTTCTTATAAGTGTTTCTCCAATTTGATGAAAAAGGACCTCTCAAGTTATCATCTAAAAGATTAATTATTGAGATAACTTAGTTGTAATATAAAGAAGAAAACATCCAAGAATTAGTTTTGAGGGCTTACATATGTATTATGGGAGAAAAGTTAATCTTGTTACCCTGCAAATCCCTCAATTTTTAATAGCTAAACAGCTTAATTAACCTCTATTTTAATTACATTAGGACTGTTAGATACCAAAGACATAATATACAATTCTAACCACTCTACAAAATAGCATATAAATATAATTACAAAAGCCAATATAAAAATCACATAAAATAGAAAAGTCTTTGAGGTTTTACTTTGGAAAGGGATATACCCAATCCACTCCAAATCTGAATAAAAAGGCTTTCATGTGATGGAATTGAATGCTCTCCCCTTCCCAGTCTACACATTGGACTGTGACCAGATTGAACAATGGTGGGTGAGAATAAGCTCAAATATGCTTTGCCCAAAGTTGTCTCAAGCTATGTTGTTTTGGACCAACCATATTTAGGTCCTTTTGATGACCAAGGACCTAATCTAGGGTTGAATATGGCTTAGATATGATTCAGGTTAGCAGAAGAGGATTCAGTCAGGTGAAACCAATCATGATGCAAAATTCTAATGGCCTAAAAACATACTTATTAGTTCAGAAGACTCCATTAAAACCAGCACCTAATAGCCTTAACAAGTTATTCTAATTATACTTGGCCTTAGATCACTTGGGTGGAGCCAAATATTAGCATCCAAGATAAGCATGAAGATGATCCACCCAGACCAGATATAAGCAAAGACCCGAGTCAAAATCTGATTGTGCCCTACTTAAACTAGGTATTATCATCATATTGCCATTTTAATTCATTTTGGAAGGCCTCTACAGGCTTAGTTAAAGTCACAGTAGCAACTATATGTTCCATTATGCATATGATATAAGATAGTTACTTTGTGCAGATTTTGTTGGGATTGGATTAAGTTTCCATATGTCAACTTGTGTGATGTTAATCATGCTAAGTTGTACTTAATATATGAATAGGAGAGAAAATGAATGAGAGAGTTCATAAATAAAGCTCTTGTAAGCCCCAAAGGCATAGAAGAATTAGAGTTATCAATCAAATCTCTATAATCGATCTCTTATTTTCTATCTCTGCGATCTTATTCTCCTACATCTCTCTTTTCTTGTCTATCTCTCTCTAATTTGTTTTTTTCTTCTAAAATCTCTCTTGAAAAATTCCTAATCCTTGAAAAAGGAAGGTCCATAACAGAAAGGAAAGATCCTATCGATTTGGTACAGATTCAGTTGAAAATCCAAGTTCGGATACCAAGGCTCTGCTACAGTTCTAATATGTTTTGATATAAAATGAAGTACAATCGAGTTAAAACTTGACACATTAAAAGTTTATCAATTTGGGGTTTTGATGGCTGAATTTTAATGGAATCTGATATCATTTCAACCAAGTCTTAGAAACAACTAACATCAGCTGCCAGATTCTACACAAGATTAGGTCTTCAATGTAGGAGACATCGACAATCTTCTAAGAGATAGAACTTCACGAAGAACATGGGACGGATACGATGATAAAGATGATAATAAAACTATCAATATTAATTAGCATGCATTTTCAACAAGTTAACACATGGTTTCAACAATCCAATTGGTGCATTGAGATGATAGGAAAAATCTGATAGTGACACTTGTCTCAATGTCAAAGCACAATGATGAAGTTGTAATTCAACCTCTTCTTCTTGTTCTACTAAAAACTCCTTGCCATCCTTATTTTGAAGGACATAGTTGATGGATGATATCAAGGTTTTCAATTTCGTACCATACTGCCCGGTACGGGTGGTACGTATTGGTCCGCCAACTTATCGGCACGCAGATCGCTCGTTACCGGGCGATACCAGATTTTTGGCCACATATTGGGCAATATGAGGCAGTATCGAGCAGTAACGGTCGAAACCGTTACCCACCTGTATCAGGCAGTACCAGTCGATTTCGATTATAACCGACCTATAACGGGCAGTACCAGTAGATTTCGACTTGGTTGGTAACGGTCGAAACCGACCGTTACCGATTTATTTCGGTTTTCGAACAGTCAATTTGATTGTTGGAGGCATCCTAAAAGGTTTTTAAACTCTTTTCTCCCCCCTCTTTCAATCCATTTCACTCTTACACTCTCTTAAACTCTCTCAAACTCATTTTTACTCATAATCTCTCTCTTATTCTCATATTTTCACTCTCCTATACTCAACAAAGCAATGATTTGTGGATTGTATCAAATTTAAGAGTTTAATTTTCGCTCTCACTCTGTTTCACCAATACATGTCTCAGGAGCCATCTCAAACACGTGATTTACGACGATCAACCTATGACCATCATCACATTGATGTACCAATGGTATATGGTGTATCAATACACTATGTCGTAGGATCAATTTCAGGATTGGATCCGACAAACATATTATACTGATATACAAATACATAGGATCGATGACCCCGATCCACCACTCGTGGAGGCTCATCGTTTGTTTTGGTGGTAGAATCCAGTATATCTACATATGTGATTACTTAATTCATTTGAATCTTAAAATTTAAGTTATATACAAAATAATCTAATAATTCAAATAATTTTTTTAGATAATTCAATATTAACAGAAGGATAATCCGGAACGAATCGAAATTGTAAAACTTGCACAAGGCTGCTCCTCAAAGCCCGAAAAAGATATATAGCACTATTCTTACCTAATTTACATTAGTTTTGCTAAAACCAAAGTATGCAATTTTGAATAATACCGTCCGGTACGGGCGATACGTACCGGTCCGTCGATTTATCGATACACGGATTGCCCGTTACCGGACGGAACAATATATATGTTAGGACTGGAGCGGCACTAAGAGGGGGGGGTGAATTAGTGCAGCGGTAAAGAACGATAAACTTTCGACGATTTAAACACTTTCGGAAACTTCGTACGATAAAAGCAATGTTTCGCTTGAAACCGTTTCGATTGCATTTTAACTTAAAGGCATACGTAAGAAGGAGACAAA
>LVTN01001060.1:83754-99157 GCA_001649415.1 Musa itinerans
TGCTAGTAATAATATTTTTTTATTTATTAGATTAATAATATAGTATTTTGATTTTAATGCTGCTAATTATTATTTATTTAAAATTATTGTTATTGTTTTGAATTTTGAGATTTTTTTGTTAGTGTGATATTGTGATTTTGTAAGATTTTTTTAATTTAATATCATATTTTTATTTAAATAATTATATTTATTAATTATATTATATATTTTTATATTTTAGCGCCTTACTTCGCTTGGGCATTTTTGGACCTTAACGCTTGGCGCTTTTTAAATCACTACGCCCTGGCATATCGTTTGGTACACAGTACCGACCAAGCGAAGCTTGAAACTTCGATACTGTACGAAATTTCAATCCTTGCAAATGGTTACTAAACCATCTACATCTTATTGGTCCAAAATTCTTGGCAATTAAAATTGGCATTGTTTGTGGGAATGATGTTGGCAATAGAGAGATGATGGACCAAAGAACAAAATAGACTTCAAAAAATGCTTACTAACCATGCACTTAAAGAAATCCTACCATCAATTAGGGATTAGATTTGGCATGGTAACATGTTCAATGTTTAGAAAGCTATCATCATTGACAATACATCCATTATAATTGCAATGGCAATGGTGGAGCGAATATCAATACTGAAGATGCTTTTAGTTGGTGATTTCCCAATGTGGCCAAATACATAAATGCCCCACAAAAATTAAAAATACAATCAGAGATTGGCAAAGAAGAAAGCCCTCAAGATGAAGCAACATAAGAAGGGGAACCTTGATAGTTAGGCATCTATATGTCATCGATTAATCCAAGTGCTAAGGACATGATGTTGGTGATGATCAACCTGTTGGAAAATCTTGGGGGCGACATCACATGCGCGGCGAAAGAACAAAAAAACAAAATCTCCAATTTCCCAAAAAGATGTTCGTCGTTGTGCAAAGATTGGTGCGCAAAAAATCCGCGAAACAAACTGCGTATAGAATAGATTGTGTTACCTAGGGAGATCGTATATCCCTGTTTCTTTGCAGATCTCTAGGAGAGAGTGAAGGAGGTCAATCATCCTCCTCTCTAGCGGTGATCCACACAGCAAGGCTACAACGACGCTCCTCAAAACTCCTAGCCTACTCTGAGGTGGAGAGAGAGAGGAGAATAGGAGAGGCAAGCAAAGGCTTTAGCCTATGAACCACTGAATCCCTCCTATTTATAGAGGTCCCTTATCAAACCCTAACGGATCCTCCCCTATTGGGTATTGGATCTGCATCCAATTACCCAAGCCTTTTAGATTAGTGGATCTCTATCCAATAATCTCTCATGGGCTCTTTTTGGATCTCGTCCATGGGATCCAATAATTCAGGGGCTTATTGGATATCCAATAAGATAGGGACTCCGGCGGATATCTCATATCCGAACCTCTACTCATCGCAACGCCTACCATATGTGTGTGACCCTCTAGGCTCAATATCTAACTCGCCGTGAGTCATATCTGTCTGAACTCCTTCTGACTCGGTGAATTATTATCTCTATAATAATTCACTCGAGTCATCAATTACGAACGTACTAGACCACTATGCCGTAGTCCCCAAACGATACAGGGAATCCAATCCATTTGACCTGTCTGTCCTCAGTTACCATATACCTATAGTCCCTCATCCATCTAATATCCTAGAGACCGTATATCGGGCATGGTGTTGTCAAACCCATATGGTTTCTACTCGAGCCTCGCTCTAATTGGATTCTCCCGGAAAACTCTTTCTCTCTCAATCCAAATGACCATAGCCAGGGATTTGTCTGAGCAAGAACACATGGGATATTCCTCTCATGACGCCGAGAGTGGATGATCCTCTATCGACACTCAATAACCCTCGTAAGGTCGACTATCACTCCCAATGACCAGTTGTACTAGATCTGGGACATTCAAACCTATAAGTCTGGTATTAAAGAGTGGAGACCCATACAGGACATCCTTAGTGTCTCAAGTCTAAGGACCAGATACACCACTAGGACTACGGAATCGTTGTCTGATAATAAGGCATCATCAACCATCCAGCATTCCGTAAGCAAATCAATCAGTAAACTCATTCTCTAATGAGCACCTGTATTGTATCCCTAGTGTCCCCACACGAGCAGCTATGAGACCAGCTGCATCCATCATATGGACGGGTATACAGCACACCAGTCTATCTGATTATCTCGATGTCCCTCTCGAGTAACCTATGACCAGGATTATTTAGGATTTGTGTTTAAAGGTGAATCAATCTCATTATCGTTATATCATCATGATCCGATTCCCATTGTACAGATCCAAGAACATCACAATATATACATGCATATATGCAATAGTTAATATAAAGTGATAAATGTCAAAATATAATAAGCAAAAAGATTCTGTGTCAAGTCACACGTACCATCACTCACGTAATTGGCTTGCTGGACACCTATAACTAGCACAACCCATGTGCTAATATTAGCATATGTACGAGCAAGAGATAAGATACAGTAGTATGGTTCATACTTACCCCGATCATATAAACTTCTGTCAAGTTATACTTCGGACCAGATGATCCATTACAATAAGATAATTTCAATATTATGCTCAACTATATCATTATTTTTTTATGATCATCATCTATGATGGGTGAGAGAGAACACATAAGCAACTATGACCTCATACACTGTGTATTTTAACAAGTTTAACTTAGTTAAGTCAAGGGAATTAATAACATTTATTTTTAATGGGCTAAACTAATTTCAAGAGACATCTTAAGGAGAATGAAGCAGAAATACATGTAGTATGGAGTCAAACCAAGATCTTTTTTGTGGTTTTTATATGTTTCATATA
The DNA here is from genome assembly GCA_001649415.1 of Musa itinerans. Taxonomy (NCBI): domain Eukaryota; kingdom Viridiplantae; phylum Streptophyta; class Magnoliopsida; order Zingiberales; family Musaceae; genus Musa; species Musa itinerans. The sequence continues at coordinate 86,583 of LVTN01001060.1, forward strand.
AAAGAAACCGAATTTATCAAAAAAAAAAGAATAGCAATTACACAAGTAATAAATTTAGGAAGTCATACTTGATCTAAGCTGGAAGTGCCATATCCAATATATGATGAAGACAGCAAAGGTTGCACCAGGGACCATTTTATATTTTCCAAAGCAATAGATAAAGGTTCCAAGTATCTGCAAAAATAATGGGGTTTCTTGAATTTGGCATAATACAATTAAAAGAGCACTATACAGAAACTTGTATTATCTTCTTCAACAATATAAAGAAAATAGAACTAAAAGCTTGGGGGAATTATAATTTGCCTATTATGGTTCAAATTGATTCATATTAATTCACTCATGTTCAAGACATGGATTAAAATCTTGTTCCAATATCAATACCAGCTGGCAGCTGAACCAATATGGTACTGATACAGAGCAGGCATACCAAACCGAAGTAAGGGTTGGTATCATCCAGACCTGAGTAGAGAGGATTACAAGAAGACAGGGGAGGAGAAGGCAATGCAAGAGGAAGAAGAGGATGAGACAGATGAGGCAGAGGAGATAGAGGAAAAGGAGGAAAAGGAGACAGAAAAGGTGGAGAAGGTGGTGGAGGACAAGTAAGAGGAGGCAGCAGCACTGTCACCAAGGAAATAAGGAGGCATGGCAATGAGTGTTGCATCAGTTATGATAATTCATGCCATAAGCGTTTTAGTAAATTGAATTTGTTTCTTTATTACTAAATTTTGATAAAATGATCTGCTGAGGATTGAATTTAAATTTTAGCTCTGGTTGAGACAGTTACATGATCAACGAATATACCATATGTTATGGTTTGGTCATCATCTAAATCTTGAGGCAACAAGAAATAACTCCTAGCTCTGCCATAAGAGGAACAAGGGGCCACAATGCACAGGATATTCGAGAAACTGAGGGGTTAATTTGCTGAGGAAGAGAGGCCTAGAATTGCTGAAAGGAAGAGCCTTATGTAGTGTGAATAATCAGGTCAAACTACATATTGACAAATTAATTTGCTCAATGTGAATGACAAGACCAGAACTGAAGTAAAATTCAAAGTTTAAATACTACCCAACCAAATTATTCCTGTAGGTGATATTTACAAATGCAAGTATGCCAAACATTTAGACTTGATTTTGATACCAATAGATGCATAGTACAACCAGGTACAACAATTATTAGATACAAGAAACTCGGACAAAAAGTGCATGTTAAATTAAAAGAAACATACTCAGTTGCCAATAATCCATCTGTCAAACCACCAACAAAAATGACTTGTTGGTTGAACTCACCAGTTTTGAAAGCAACCTACAAAAATAGGAGTAAATATTATCCACTTATGGATTAAATTTTGCCACAACCCACTTATGAATTGATGTTCTCCAGTTTCTAGTTGTATATTGTACATAGTATCAGATTGATAAAAAACTTAGCATTTTGCATAGGAAAATAGAACATTGAGAACATGTATCGATTCTCTAGACTAATATAATATCATGGCAGTTTAGAATTTTTAGATACTTTTGGCTTTCACCAAGCAAGCATAATCAGTCACAGATATGCACAACATTTTAAAATACAAGAGCCTATGCTTCAAAGCAAGCCACCAGGTCCATGCTAACTAGCTCAAGGCAACAACATGCATGAAGGTGTATCGATACAAATTTTGGTATAGCATAGACCCTTGCATCAATACCATTCTGGCATACAAGGATGTGGTCAGCATGGGACAGAACCTACCAAAGCTCAAAACCATGCTTCACAATGTGCCTAAATTCCATTTAGATAAATCCAAGACAGGTCACTTCCACCTTTGCCCAAATTTCAATTCAGAATCAAGAAGTCTGCGTTGAAGATTTGACAAAGTTATAAGATCAGATGTTCACATCATCTCTCCAAAGTTGGTATTTAAATATTGATCGAGGAAAAGCTCATGTGAACAGCATCACAGGTAAGGATTTATATCCTCTAAAGTTGTCATTGGATCTTCCATTACCCACCTAGCATTAGATCTAGAATGTGGATAGCACATGCATTAGGATTCAAAGCTAAAAAAGCTACAGGCCTCAGTTTTAGGCATAACAGTGGAACCAGTCTCATAAACTTAAATCTTGATACAAGTGCCATTCAAGTATCGGATTAATGCCAAGCATGTAAAAGAAAAGTTACAAACTAATGGACCGAACCTTAGATGCATTAAGTCACTTATTGAACCGAAAGTAGGCAATGTGAAATCAAAATCATAAGTTGGCATAATCAAGAATTGAAATTTCATACCGTACCGGAGTTTCGAGCTTTGCTCAATACGATACGGTACGGTGTACCGAGTGGTATGCCTAATTTAGGCGTAAAATCATCCGAAAATACCTTAAAAATAAAAAAAAAGTTAGGATAGGGTTTTTAAGTTCAGTGATTTAAAAAGCGCTAGGCGCCAAAAGACGCCAAGGTCCAAAAACGCCCGAGGCGCTAGGCACTCGCCCGAGCGAAGCAAGGCGCTAAAATAGAAAATTATATAATATAATTAATAAATATAATTATTTAAATAAAAAATAAGCTATTAAATTAAGAAAATCGGGTACAAAATCACAATGTCACATTAATAAAAAGTCTCAAAAATCAAAACAATAAAATTTCACATCAAATCTATTGAGTTGCTTTGTACACTTGTCATTTATTCTGAAACCTAACAATAATTTTAAATAAATAAAAATTAATAGTATTAAAATAAAAAAAATATATTATTAATCTAATAAATAAAAATACTATTATTAGTATATAGTTAGCAGTATACTGTTAATATACTATTAATAGTATAGTGAGAAGAGTGTAAGAAGACCGAGGCTGCTGAGGCAACGGCAGTGGTAGCAAGCGATAGCGGTAGCTGGAGCGGGAGCAACGAGTGACGACAGTAGCGGGAGCGGCGAGCAACAGCGGGAGTGGGAGCGGGAGCTGCAAGCGAGCAGCAGCGATTGTGGCAACGGCGAGCAGTCGACGAGCAAGGATTGTAGCAACGGCGAGTAGCAACAGTAGCGGCGAGCAGCGATAGTGGCAGCGGCAGCAGAGAGCAGCGACAGCGGAGAAGAAATCTCAGCGATAAAATCACGAGTGTTAGGGTTGGGGAAGTCGGGGAAATCGCGAGAGGGAGCCTGATATCGATGATTTAGTTGGTTCGATTGAACCAACTAAAGCACCAGAGACCAACCAGACCTAAAAATCTGGTTCGGTCGCCTGGTTTAACCCAGGCGGGCGAGCACCCAGGCGGCGCCTCTTTGAAGCGCGTCGCCTAGAAATGAAGCGAGGTGCTCGGGCCTCGCCTCGCCCGAGCGCCTATTGTAATCACTGTTTAAGTTAGAAATAAATATAGTAATAGTATAAGTTTAGCAAAATCAATGTAAATTAGGTAAGAATAGTATCACATATCTTTTTCGAGCTTTGAGGAATAGCCTTGTGCAAGGTTCGTATTTCGGTCCATTACGGACTGTATACCTTGGATAAAATATTGAAATATCTACAAAAAAATTATTTGAATTATTAGATTATTTTGTTATAATATAAACTTTAAAATTCAAATGAATTAAATAATCACATATGTAGATATACTTGATTATTGATTATACCACCAAAATGAACGATGGGTCTCTACGGGTGGTGGATCGGAGTCCTTGATCCTATGTATCTACATATCAATATGATATGTTTGTTGGACCCAATCCTGAAATTGATCCCACCACATAGTGCATTGATACACCATATGTCATTGGTGCATCAATGTGGTAATGATTATAGGTTGATCGTCATAAATCACATTTGTCCGAAGCAGCTCCTGAGGCATGCATTGGTGAATGTCAGAGCTTCTACTTTCACTACTGATCTGCTGCTCCATATTATACTATTGCTCGGAGAAGTATGACCAACTATCATCGTACTATTGTTGGTCGTACTGCTCTTGATTAAAAAGTTCTTCCTCTTAATCCTCCCAAATTAGCTTTGATTGAAATCACAATTCATTGCTTTGTAGAGTTTAGGAGAGTGCAAATGTGAGAATAAGAAAGAGAATGTAAGAAAAAATGAGTTTGAGGTAGTTTAAGAGAGTGTGAGAGTGAAATTGAGTGAAATATGGGGGAGGATGGGTTTAAAAACCCATGAGAAAAGGCTCCAATGGTCAATTTGACCGTTGGAACATTGTTACAGGTCGGTAATAGTCAATTTCGACCATTACCGACCTATGTCGGGTAGGTACAATCGAAATTTCGATTATTACCGCCCGATATAGCCCCGTAACGTCCGATACGGGGTGAGATCCAACGTTCTGCCCAGTAGCGGGCGGTTCGTATATCGGTTTGCTGGCGAACAGGTATGTACCACCCGTACTGAGCGATATTATTCGAAATTAAAAACCTTGGGCATAATATATTTTCCCCAAGTCTTCAAAACTATTTACGAGTGTCATCAAAAGGCTTGAATATTTGTTTAAACAAAATATCTCTTAACAATGAGAAACATTTAAACCCAAGTATCTAATAGAAAGAAAACTCCGTGAGATGTATCGAAAGCCTCTTAAAGTCTAGCTTCAATAATAACCTGTTCGGCTTGTGATTGACAGAATAACATATCAATTTATCTGTGGCCTTAAAGCCATGATATTGCAAATCTTGTCCAATGAGGTTGTACTACATATATTTTAGCCTCAGAACCACAACAAATGCTCCATCTTTATGATACAGGAAGAAGCCACTATGGTCAAGATGTGGACCACGTGCTTATAGCAATGACTTACATCTTTGTATTAGATGATCAGAAAATTCCTTAACCCAAATAACACCTTCCTTAACCTTGAAATCAACCTAGAAGATTGTCAAGAAACCTAATCTAAATAGCCAAATCAAGTTAGCCTTAGGACCCATAGTATCTGTCCCTCTAATAGATCCCAATAACCAATCAACAATTGGATATTCAATAGCGCCTTTTGGTGACATGAAAATTTTCATCATCATCCTCCCAGCTATACTCATGATTTGATGACAATTATCTGGGAGGGCCCTCTACAAGATCCCAACAACCAATCAACAATTGGAAATTCAGTAGTGCCTTTTGGTGATATTGACATGAAAATCTTCATCGTCTTCCCAGCTATACTCATGATTTGATGACAATTATCTGGGAGGGCCCTCTGCTAGATCCCAACAACCAAATCAATAATAGGATATTAAGTAGCACCTTTTGGTGACATGAAAATCCTCCTTATCATCTACCCGGCTATACTCATGATTTGACGACAATCAGACCCACTTGATTTGGTAATAGTGCCAATCCTAGTTGGCATAGGATAACAGCATTATCTTACCCATCTGTGCATTACTGAGCTACATCCATGTCAAGTCAGAATTAGGACTCCTATAGAACTGACCATTGGAAATGGCCTCCAAGAACTCCTAAAATTAGGAATATTATTGTATTTTAATTTATATTTTGAAAGACAATATCTGAAAGTCTTTAGATTCCTTTGTCAAATTTGTGTCCAGAAGCTCTAACTTAGATGTCATATAAGTCAATTAGTTGTTTTCCCTTTTAAAGATGTATTTGCAGAGAGAGATATAGCGTAGAAGAGAAGAGAGAGGAGAATATAAAAATAAAAAGAAGGGCCTACGAAGTGCTGCAGATCCTAGCTGAGTTTCATGAATAAAGACCTAAATGGTGCTCATCACTAAGGACAGTGTCAAAAAAGGATTATCAAATTCAATTAGTATTCCAATATCGGGGCATGAAATCAGAAAAAATATAAACATCCTATCAAAAACAATCACATAGATGAAGGCCAAGATTTTATGATTTGAAAAACCTGTCAAATTGGTACAGAAGTAGATACTAGGGTATATATCATCATGTACTGCCCTGCATTGCTTAGCAAAATAACAAAAGAAAAATGAATGATATATTGAGTGATACTGAGCTACACGTTCCAAACCAGCACTTGGTTGGACTGATGATATGTATCTATCTAGTAGTATTTTAGACCATGATGAAGGCACATTTGTAGAGAGTAAAAATGGAAAACCATTCACTAGCCTGAAGCAAGAACCTACTTGAAAATTTTGAGTGAACAATTAAGGAGAAAATTGGGTTTAAAGTTCATGAATTTAGAAGCAATTTTAGTCTTAAGTATAAGATTGATAAAACCATAATTAAAATGTTGAAGACTACACTTGGCATGATAGAATTCCACAAATCCACTTAGAATGTCCTATTTAATGTCATTGCAGAATTCTTGAAAAAATTCCATTGACAATCCAATAATGCCCTTGCTAGAGAAAAAAATTGAAATTGGTTGCAAAAACAGCTTCCTCAAATCTTTCAGCATGTGTGGTGTAAGTCCTGTTATGTTCCACTTTGCATATCAATTTGAAATGGAAGTTATGAAAGTCCATACAGAAAGATCTAACAAGCTCTACAGGGATAAAAAAAAATTTAATTGCATTGCCAACAATAAACCCTTTACAGTTCCTCTCTGTCCCATTCTTGCCTTCTCTCAATTTCTTTCTTCTCTTTTCTTCTCTCTCTCTCTCTCAATTTATCTTTTGGAGGCCACCTTCTTCACTCGAAGAAAGAAGGCCCTTGATGGATGGGGAAATATCCTATCAAAGTCAAAGGAAATAGCAAGATGTTCTTCTATTACAATGATCTAGGCAACAACTCTGCACTCCACTTTCATTTCGCCAACTTGAACCATTGGTTCTCATGCCCTTCAACTTCTTTCCACCTCAGCCCATCATCAGAAACTTCTCTAAAAATTTTACTTCACGATTTTTCAATCTATCCTCAGCTTCCACAAGAAAGCTTCCTACCCAACCTTAAGGTGGTCTTCTTAAATTGGAGATTGGATATCAGGTGATCATGACGTAACATCCTGAATCTTGAGTGACATCTTTCTGGTGTCTGACTATAGATCTTAATCCATAAGCTTTATTCTCTCGATCTCTCCTCTTAGATCATCAAGTCAGCAAGCTTGACTTCCATTTCTCTCTTGCAAACAAGTTCTGAATCGCCTTTCAGAAAACCCAAGCATCATCTACTAGTGTGTTGTGAACATTGAACCCAACTTTGGATGCTCATAAATCTCTTTCCCATTAACTAAGAATTTTGGCATATCATGTCAAGAATGGGTTCAACATAAAGAAAAGAATCAAGAAAACAGAATTACCACCATCAAAGACCCTGGGAAATGGAAAAAGAGGCTTTGTTCTTTTAATGCTTACAATGAATTTAATAGGATTTTTGGATTTTGACATCACACATATACATGGCCTACTAAGAGACCCAAAAAGGCACTAAATCAAGTTAAGGAATTTAAGCTCATGTTCACTCACAAAATTAATATGAAAAGATCCAACTTAATCTGTCAAAGATATATACAATTTTTATGGACATCCAAAATTCCTTGAAGGCACTTGACAAAATATATTAGAATGCTAACTATATGAGGAAAATACTTGTGATCCAAGGGTCACAATAATTCAAGAGGCAAAGAAGATGAAAGACCTTTTCCTTGATGACTTAAATGGGTCTTCAGTGAACTAGTAGATTAACTTAAAGGCATACTAGGAGGAAACCTCGAATATACATACATATATATCGCCGTCAAAACTTCATCCTCTCAATAGGAAAACCCAAAGATACAGTGAAGGAGATGGATACAAGAATCAAAAGTTTGCGATGCCTACATGAAATTCAAAAAATTCCTTCGAAATAGAGTCAAACCAAAGATAATACTAATTACGGAAGATGATTTAAGTTTCGAAGGAGGAAGTGTCATGCAGGCGATTGGTTCAAAAATCGTTCAAGAAAACCTAAGTCAACACCAGCCTGCGGCCCAACCGAAAGAGGAAGTCTTCGATTCACGCATCAATAATTCAAACATCAACACTACACAGACGGGAAGATCGTTGATATGAACCAGAGTTATCTTCTAATCCACAACAAGCAAGAATGCGATAAAGGACATAAGCATATGATCCTACTTCTCAAACATTGTTGTACCTGAATAGGCTTGGGGCCGTACTTGAACAGAGCACCACGGAGCTGGTTCTTACGACTCCCCGGGCCGACCCCATCGGTGGACACGGGGATCGAGGGAGCGCCGCCGCCGGAGCTGGACTTGATCGAGCGGCCGCGGACAATGCCCGCGAACCAGGAGGAAGACGAAGCGGATGAGGAGAAAGACGGAGAGGTGACGGAGGGATCCATCGCGCCCGATCTAATCTTCCCCTCTTCGATGCTGCCACCCTTGGAGGTACATGCAAGGAGAAGGGGATGGATGGAGGATCTAAATGCCGCTTGCGCAGGAGAGCTCTGAACGGGCAATTATATTAATATTTTTAAAGGATTGGAAATTGCCTAATTATGACTACCTGCAGACTTTACTGAGTCGATGGAATTATCGAAGACACCATTATGAGGCTGGGATCGGATCTGACGAGATATTACAATCAATATCGTGACAAATTAGAAGTTGACTGGCTCAACATCACGGCTTAAGTCTGGAGTTACTGACATGGCAGCCGCAATTTGAAGTCTTAAATGCCGGCTGATATGCGACTTGAGCCATGCATTGAATGCGACAAGAAATATTTTCATTTTCATTTTTATTAATTTAATTTGATCAGCCAGCAAGCATAACTAAAATTGGTGTCCAACCGACCCAATTAAGCAATTAAAATAAAAGATCAGTTAGATCTCAATTTGCGTTTGTGGTCTTTAGCATATCCGATTAGTTCGATTTAACCTCTTAGAAGTAGATAAGAATCGTCCAACACTATTTTGCTCTAATTTTTTAATTCAAATTCCTCTTTCGTCGACTCTCCCACCCACCAGTATATGTGGTGGAGTTCAATAATAAATAAAGGCAGCGTAGCAATCTGCTGACGCAAGAAAAAGGGTGACGGAGGCGAAAAACGTTGGTGCTGAAAAACACACGATTCCATAATCCAACTTAGTTATCATGACCATCAAAATTCTCTTGGTTCTCTAGTGTTCAAAACTTGTTCCATTAAATGTAAAACCCTCATGTTTAGTTTCACATCGAGGTGCCTCAAAATCAAATTTTGAATGGCATTATGAGTACCTGATGATTGTAATAGTTATTCACTCGACCTCAACATTTTATGCTAATCATCATCAGACCTATTTATTCTCTCATTATGGCAAACCAAATAAAAGTACCTATTTAGAGCCAATATCCTTTTGATCTCGGTCAAACTTTTAGTTCTTTAATGTGGGATAACGGTTGTTGTTGCCAAGTGTTTTTTTTTTTTCTTTTTGGCAGTTTTAATAGATTCAAATTACTTTCAGGATTAGAATTTCAAGTGTTCTAAAGATCACTAGTGAGTCAGATTTTATTTATTTTAGAATACTATATGAATCTCAATGTTTTAGTAGGAAAAGGATAGAGAAAATTAATTCGGATGTATTTTATGTACTAGGTCTATGGAGACTTGAGAGAGGGTGTACAAAGAATTTTTCAGCTTGGGTTGACTAAAAAGAAACTTGTTTTTTTATATTTAATTTTTTAAAATATAATTTTCTTCATAGATATAAACACGGGTTGCCAAACCATATAATCTTGCATTGTGTCTTTTGTTTTTTTATCTATTTGTTGATTTTTATGATTTCACTTTTTGATAATTAAGTTTTTTCTCTTCTCCACAAACTGCTATCAAAATCTGAAAGATTCGATGATAAAAAATTCAATAAAAATATCATTAGTTATTTTTATATATTTTTTCATGAAAAAATTTATGCAAGAAATAGTTTTATCCAAGGATGAAGAATTTTATTATTTAGTAAGATCTAACAAGAATATTATGTTATGATCGAAATCAACACTAAAGAGGGGGTGAATTAGTGCTTACGTAAAAATATTGGTAATTTAAAATTTTTGTTCGATAAAATCGTATCGAAAATGCGTTTGAACTTAAAGAAAGTGTGAAGGAGAGTGAGCAGCCAAATTAGTAAGCAATATAAAGAAAAAGGTAAAGAATAAAAGGCACACCAATTTTATAATGGTTCGATTATCGTGACCTACATCTATTCTCGATTTCTCCTCCATTGATGTCATCGACTTTCACTATTGATCTTCTTTCAAAAGATAAAGATCAACTACCCTCTTACAGCTCTATTCTCCTTCACTCACCATTTTATCACCAATAGCAATTTTTTCCCTTAATAATCTATATCTTAAAAATCATAAATATCACTATTCATTTTCTATACCATGAACAAAGCTCATTGTACGTACCATCCTTTGCAATTGTAATATTTTGTAATCCTTTACTATACTTTCTTCCTGACAATATAACCTTTATACAATTATCTTTCATAAGGATCATATAATCTCTAGTAGCTTTTAAAACTCCACTTCTTGCTTTTTAATAATCTTAAAATTTTAAAAAATATAAAGAAATTAAATTATTTTATATTTTTAAAACATAAGTCACATCATCCAAAGTATATACCATTCTATCAATTATTTTGATCTTTATTTTACTAACACCCATAATCTCCATCATTAAATCATCACTCGGGCTCAACTTATTAGTCAACTTATGATTCAATAAATCAAAACAATCCTTCGAATGGTAAATATAACTAAAACAAGCAAAATCTAAAAACTAACTCTTCATCACCATCCATAATAAAAGAATACTCACCAATCTCTTCTTTATATTTGTTTTTCCATTGATATTTGTTTGATATATTTGTACTTAATGCATTTATAGCATTGAACATTAACCAAAAGAGTAGACTCTTGATCTCAACTTATCACATTAAGATCCACTCATCTTAGAAAATCCTCTCGTTATTCTCCACCCTGAGCAACTAATCCCTCACCATCCATATTAGATAGTAAAGCTTCTTTAACTTGTTTCAGAGTTACTATATTCTTCCCACGTAATATCTATCTCCATAATGTCATTGTAGGAGTTGACAAGTGATATAAGAAAGGACAATGTCTTATCATTTTCATCAATCTTCACATCATTTTTCTTTAGTTGATTTAATATTTTTTAAAAATATGTTTAGATACAAATACCAAGTCTTTGTCTTTGTCCATCCTTAATATATATAACTTCTGCTTTAGATATAACTTGTTAGTTAAACTTTTAACTAGATAAAGCTTTTCTAACTTATCCTAAATATCCACAATGGAATCATCAACGATAATATTATTGATAATATTATCAGTAATCGAAAAATAAATAGTACTTATATATTTTTTTCTCAAGTTTATCCTAATATTTATTGCTTATCTTTTCTTATTTGTTTTCTCATCCCTTGAACATTCTTGCTAGGTCTTGCTATACAAGATCATTCATCCTCCTCTACTATATAAGGTGATACTATTTCTTCCATCAAAATTTTCTATAATAAAACTAATAGAGACAACCGATGATATTCGTATTGAATCTCTAATCATATGATCTTCTAAGCTCTAATGCCATTTATTGAGGAAGGAGAGAAAATAACTCAAAAATAAAAAAAACCCTAGAGATCAATAATAAAGAAACATATAGAAAGCTAACATAAGATTTAATGTGGTTCCGTAACTCCCTTAATTATGTCTACCGAGAAAACTAAAATTTTCACTATATAAGAAAATCAATACAAGGAATCATTCTCTTAAATTAGTCCAAACCCAAATCTGAAACTTATTTATACCCTATTACATAAATTCAAGAATTTTTTTTGAACCCTCTCTAGATCCACGAAAGAGAATCCCTTAGGAGTACTCAAAGTATCGTACCTCTCTCACCGAAACCTATTGAATCTCGGATTTTGATGATGAAGTCAATTGTCATTTATTTATTTAATCTATATATTGAGATAAGTGTGCAGGATTAACTACGATGGCAGTAAGACATGCAGCAGGTGTTGAGCCGAAGTTAAGACCAAGATCACGTTGGGGGTTCGAGAGTTCGTCGGAGGTTCTACGGGAACAATCCGAGAAGTCCAAGAGCTTGCCAAAGAAGCTCGTCGGAACTCGCTAAGAGGATTGTCGCAAGTCCAGGAGTTTGCCGGGAGTCCACTGGAGCATCGCCGAGGGTTCGTTGGATGTTCGCCGGAAGATCGCCGGAAGCTCGCCGGAAGAAGCAATTGACGCACTGGAACACGATTTGCAGTATTAATATCTTTATTGTCATAGTTAGCATGAAGATTAAGTTAGGATTGGGAGGTGATCCCATTAACTTAATCTGAGGCCAACTGGGCCCTTAACAGACCCAAATTGGGCCAAATGGATCAGCATATTCGGACCCAGAATTCCTAGCCAACGGTGGCACCGCCCAAGAGACTCGGTCTCCCAGGAGTTCTGGGTGGTTGAACCGTCCCTGTCAAGCGGTGGTACCGCCGGCAGTTATTATTGCCAGCAGTGGTTGCGCCCCTGCCAGGCGGTGGTACCGCTTGAGCTCAGTCTCCGAGCGAAGTTAAGCGGTAGTACCGCTCAGTGACTGTTGACAAGCGGTAGTACCGCCCAATTATGGCAGTGGTACCGCCAGGACCCCGAAAATCCGAGAGATAACACTTTT
>LVTN01001061.1:0-18796 GCA_001649415.1 Musa itinerans
CGACCAACTATTAATATATTTATTATAATAATGATTCATTTTATTAGTTTTGTCTAAGTCGTGAGGTACTTTTGTGTGTCCGTCCACAAATGTCAGTCTTCCCGAAACCTCTCAAGGTTCGTTAGAATCTGCAAAAGAGAAAACGGGTTAGAGAAAACGTTTGATTCGGGATCCATAAGCAAACATACAAAAAAACACTTCATAGCAAATGTAAATTATAAATAGATTTTACAAACTCTGAACGGTTGCACAACAAATGATTAAAATGGTCAACTACAAATCAAATATCTCTCATAATTATCTACATGACATAATCTTTATTTACAAGCCTAAAACGATTACCAAATCCAACTAAAATGAGGCTATTAAGCATTCGATCATCCCTCTACATACCGTGTAAAGCATGAACATACTAAAAGACATAGACATGCATAAGCATTATATCAAACATCATGTTTAAAAATTTATCCATGACATGTCATACCAAATATACTTACACATGATATATGAAAACATATTGATGTATCATCCGTATTGATTTCCTATCGAACTAATATGTATTATCTCATAAAATGATATGTTATGATATAATGATCGTTGATTAAAACCTATCACTATAATAAGTCGATCCACCCTCATTAATAAAATAACATGAGGTTAAAATAATATTTTACACTGTTTGAACATATTGAATGAGAGATATAGTGATGTCAGATTACTCCTATGTCAGATTACTCCTATACAATCTTAGCCTAAAAATACAGTGTCAATTGATCTTTTATATATGCATATATTGTTTCCAATGCTCTCTTTTTCTATAGAAAAATATAAACTGTTGATGGCAGCGGTGGGTGAGATCTATCTTGATTTAGATCAATAAAATATTCTGTCTGTCAATTTCTTGATGGATTGCAGGGGCCGTACGTGTCTCTCAATTATTATGCCCACTATTCCAAATGGACCCCTTTCCAGCCGTGACTGAGTTCTCCGTAGGCCACCAAAATAATTGAAGTGACGGAGGTCATGCACGCATTCCCAAGAGAGGACTGCCCTCCTGATATGATGATGCTGAAGCAGGAAGAGAACAACAGTTAGCTACAATCTTTTGTTGACGGAATGAATGACGACGACCTTCACCTGAAGTTACGATCTTTTGTTAGCTTAAGAATTAAATATCACAAGAAAATGTTGACCAAATCGTTGGCAATTCAAGACTAATAATTGGAGATCGTCCTTAATTCACATTTGTTCTTGGAACGATCAAATCGAAGAGGGAAACGTTCCTCTGCTGTCGGATCAAAATCGTCAACGGAGTTGGTGGGCAAACACTATTGAAAGTAGCTTTCCACGTTAAATTTGAGCAGTCACATGAATTTTTGCACTGAAACTTATACCGAATGTCTTGATCCTGTTCTTACAGTGTTTTTCATGATCCTAACCTTTTTATTAGGAATTTGATGTTGATTTGGTTTTGTTAGAAAAAATATGTTATAACGGAATATATTTTTTTTCCTCTTTATGTATTAAAATATATTTCTCGTTAAAATTTGATATCAAAAGCACGTATCACAGTATAAACAGTAAAACAATAAATCAATCACAAAATAAGATTAAATTTTAATATGAAAAAAATTATAAGACCGCAGTCCACTTCAAACTTCCACTATGAAGATCATAATAATAACAGGTTTACAATAAGTTTTCTCTAAAATAACAAGAGAATCATAATAACATCAAGCTCATATATCTTGGTTCAAAAATAATATATTATCATCACATAATATCCTATCAAAAAAAAAATTTTATGTCTCACAAAATATGTATAGTAGGAAAATACCTCAAAGAGGGTAAATTATAGATCAACACCGTTAGAATTGTAGAGCTTGCTGTAAGGATTCTCCCCATATAATTTGGGTTAAAATTGACCAAGTTTGACCTCTGATCGTCAAGCAAAAAAAACTCAAAATCCAAATTATCTCTCTTCTCTTCTCTCTATATTCTTTTCTCTCACTGTACGCCGTCACCGTTGGTTCCCTCCCCCTCACGTCTCTTTCTTTTTGATTATTAATTTAAGCTAAAAGATCCAATTATCCCGTCCAAGTCCGCATGTGTGCGGGACCCAGCAGGTTTGATGTCTTGATCTCCCGAGGTAGAAATATTCACTGCATCAATCTACATATATCTATAGCATCTAAATCCGAGAGGATATAAATGACTCTTTTATGATCTTCACATACGGCAAAACCAATTTGGTCACCTCGAACGTGACTTCCAACTCCCTTATCGTTGAACGTAATTGTTGTGTTTGTGCAAATGCCAACCTCATGGTTATCAATCTCCATCGCCACAACCAAGAATTCTTCTTCTTCTTCTTCTTGCTCTTCTCCACTAAAAGCCATGGATTCGTCCGGCCTGCATGAGAAAGAGTTACGCCCGTCTTCTTCTTATTCTTCCTAGGTGTTTTACGTGTTTGCTAATTGCTTGCCGGTGGCATATCTTCTTCTTCAGACGCTTTCATGGTGACTGAGAAGGGCATCAGTTAACTTGTCTTTTATGGATTCATGCACATTTAATGACTGTACCACTTATCTACTTGTCCATCAATCCCAATCATGCAGTCCTTCTGTTCATTAGAACCATAGTGCTCTTACCATGTGAAATTGGTACATAAGACTATGACATAACAAGCAGAGTCAGTAGAGGATGCAGATCATGAGAATTGCAGGGAATGCAAAATTAGTATATCACAGACTTGGGAATTATATCATACTAGAAAGAAGCTGAGGTTTAGTGGTGGAGAACCATAGAATTCAAAAGAACTACTGAAGGCAATGATTTCATTTTCTTGAAGTATGTGCAGTTTTACTGGGACAATTGGCTGCTATATGGATATCCGGGAAAGAGAAGATGCTGCTGATGCACTTTTGCAATCAAAAGTTGCTCAGCTAATAGCTTGTTTCTCCCACTGCTTTGTTCCTGCAGCATATGCCTGAGATTCCACTCTGGATTGTCTTCTCAGGGTTCCAATTTTTCCATATCTAAAGCTTGGAATTTCCTTGGACATAAGCTCTGCAAGTGTTGAAGGAAATTTTGATCTCTGACACACTTGTTGCTCCTGCTTTCAAGCAAGTTGATGACATGTTCTTTTGCCCTGTCACTCTTTACATTTGGAAGGAACCACAAAGAGTTCTATCAGATTTGCAAACCAACCTCCACTGAATCTGATTCGAAATGGTTCTTTGGAAGATGGCTCTGGTAACTTGGCTATCAATGGCAATATGAAATTTGTCTGCTATGATTCTAATTCCAGCTTTGCTCTTAATCTCAGTAGGAAGGTTTGGATCCATTGCTCTAGTGATGCAAGGAGAATGCTCTTGATGTAGTAGAAGAGGGAGGTGACATGGTTGGTCACTCTTTATTAGGGGAAAAGGATTGGTGAATGAGGAAGGGAATGGTAGCAAGTGTGAGTGTCCTACAATTGGAGAGGAAGCCTTTAGATAAGTTCATCTTGGGCTTGCTTGCTTGCTTGCCACTGTGCAAGCCCATGAGAAGGTCAAGTCACCTCTTTTGTCATGTAGTTTATTAGCCATATGGAGTTCTGATTGAGTATGCCTTGAAACAGGATTTCTCTGTGATCATGTTTTCAGGGAAAGAGAAGTGTGACATGATGAGAGAGAGAGCATACTGAAGAAACATTTCTCATTTTTATTCTTGTCTATTAAGTTCTGAAGATGACCAGTGGAAATGATGAACAAACATTGCAATTTGAGTTGCTTTTGCTCATATTATTCTCTATTTCCAAACCTATATTGTCTCTTTTCACAAAGGGAATATAATTATTACCATTTCTGTCACTTTTAAATAAATATATATATACATCTCTCCAATTTTTTTTCCATTACATATATTTTTAAAATATTTAAATATGGCACTTTTGCTAGCAAAAGTCCAATAAATTAGTTATTAGTGAGTGTTGAAAATCAAAATTTATATCAAAAATAAAATAAAGAAGGTCAAATAAAAATTATTATTTTGAAGGGCACCAAAGTCATTTAAGGCTTTTGAGGTACAGAGGGATGTATACATTAAAATGAAAGGTAGAGGGGCAAATAGGAAAATTACTGGTTTTGGAGGAATACAAGTGTAATTTGAAGTATACGTATTACGAAGTGGATGAGAGAATAAAAACTAAGCAATAATACCGAATAATAAATCAAACAATAATAAAAGGGGCTCCGCCGGTGGTGGGACGTGCACGAATCGATCTCCCTCGCCGACTTCCCAAAGTTGCTGCGTCCGATCCCGAATCCGCCACCACCTGTGCCGATGGCGGCCGGAGATCGGCGCTAAGGTGGAGGTAACGCCCCCCTCCACCTCGTTTCGAACTGGTAGTTTTGTCGATCCATCCCTAGATTAGATTTAATTGTATTCCCTCAACGACAAGAATCTTGCTTGTGGCGAGAACCGACTTTTGTTAGGGCACGCGCGGTCGCAATCTGGCACCACCTGATTGATCGTTGGGTTTGCTTTTACCCCTTTCTTGGCAGCCCAAGAGGTGGATAAAAGAAGGGGAATCTAGTCAAATCTACATATTTGATGCTACAAACTACTGGAAAGGAGTTGGAAAATGGGCGAATTTTGTTTTTTGTGGATCGTATCCTTGGTTGGATTTGGCGATTTTAGGATCTTGGGACGGGGTGTTGAGAATTAGGGTTAGTCGTTTTGAGCCCGATGATAATTAGGGTTTCATTTACTGCAACTTGGGTTGCGTTGGTGATGGTTCTAGTGGCAGATCACGATGTCTCCTTGTCGTGACGGAATGAATGCTTGGCAATGTCATGAAGCCCTAGGTGTTTGGCGTTCGGTTATGGGACATTTGTTGCAATCAGCAACTTGAAAGTTTCATTTTGCTACTGAAACTGATATATCTGGAGCATTATTTGTTTAGGATATTAGTCTGTCATCAAGAGGTAGATTGATATTACATAATTACGAAGGTATGGAGCTTTGGGGTTTGAAGGTACCTGTTAGTGTTGGTTACATCATTTAAGTATGGATCTAATTTTCTGCCACACATCCATGTACTTTAGTATGGATCTAATCTGCTTAGCCTGACTTTAGAAATTTACTTTGTTCGGGGCCTCTCTATGACGACTAGCATTAATTTTGTGTTCCATGCCATATAAACTGACACAAGTGTCATGACACATATTTCTTTTTCTTGTTATGGTACAATTCGTGTGTTAGTTAAATTATTTGTATGGAATTGATATGCTGGTTAAATTGTTGTAAATGAATCTGCTTACGATTTTCATTGTACATTGATGACGTACTGCATGTGTGTAAACTGATGAGTATAAGTTTGATTGAAACAGGGATTAGACCTGTGATACATTGTATAACTCGGAACTTTTTATGGCATTCGTATCGATAGAAGGGAGTTATGTCGGTGCTCTCTTTATCAGAAATTCAGTACATTGGTGATCAAAGTCTACGATCTAAGCCAACAGAAGACATGGTAGAAGAACCTACATTTCCACATGCAGATCGCCAGCAGCCAAGGCCGGTAGAGAACCTATTGCTTGCAACTTGTGACAGAAAGCAAACTGCACTGAACATTGATTTTTCTCAACGAGGAGATGATGCTGAGCAAATACACACAGAAAAAGATGGCAGTTTTAAAAATGTTACAGCCTCTCTCCACGGTCAGACAATAACTCTTTTGGATGGCATGCATGCTGATCACTTGCAAGTAGGGAGAGCTGATGTAGAACTAACTAATCACCATAAAGAAAGCACTGACTGCTCAGCTGCTAAAATTCACCTTGATGGAGTTAAGCTATCAAACAATAACTTATTGGAAGAAGATTCTTTTTGTATTGAAGATTGCAATAACGTATGTTCTACGGTAGAATTGCATTCCTTGTCAAATGCTTATTGTTTGGGAGAGGTCACTTACTCTAAACAAGAACAACGAGCAAAATTAACAGCTGGATTAAACTCAACTGGTCGCATTCCTTTAACGGACGTCCAGAGGGAAAGAATAGATGGCTCTGGAGTAGATGAATCTTGTGACCTGGGTTTTGTAGAGACTGATATTTCATATACTGATGGTGACAACAAAGACCATGCTTGTGTTATTAGTGAGCTAACAAGTCTTGCAAGTAGCAATGATTCTGAAGCACACAACGTTCCTACTGAGGGGCATGGAAATAATATTTTGTCATCCACTGGCAGTGACCAATTAATGGAGAAGATGGAGTTGAATGTGCAAAATGGAGATCAAGAGGGAGAATTAGGTACTCAGGTGAACAACTATTACAACTATCTTGAACAGGATCATGCTGTAGCACTCTGGGTAAAGGTATGCCGTATGCTTCAATCTTACCCTTAAACAACTAGCCTGTATATATGCATCCATTTTGTAATATCAAAACTTTTCTGTAGGAAAATATGATATATTTTTTTGCTTTGATCATATCTGTTGTTTCCTTTTATTTATGGTATCTTGCTGACATTTAGTTGTCGATTTGTCCTTTTTGAAGATGACAATAATGAGGAATGTCTAACAACTTTCTCATCAGATGATTGTGCAATTACTGAACTCGTATGTTTAAGAAAGATAAAGTAGTTGATTGGTAAATTTTAAGTTAACCTACTCTGCAATTTGCACTGATTTTTATGATTTTATAACCAAATTGTACTTCCTGACAGCCACGTTAGATCCATTGTTTGCTTAGTGGATTGAAATGAGTATTTATGCTAAAAAGTGTGCTGGATCTGATGTGCCGGGTTGCTCCTTTTCCATATCAAGGAGATCGGTATGCTCATTATAAAGAGAAGGTTTTGATGTTTCTCTAAGATTCACATTTTCTAGGTCATTTGCTGCATATCCTGAAGCAAGAATGAAGTATACTGTGTTTGGCTTTCTTGCTCGTCTTTTTTTGGTCATGTATTTGCAAAGTGGTCATTAATGTCATGAGATATCCTTTCCCTATTATCTAACTTAGAAAAAAAAGGGAAAAGAAGAGAAATCAGTAACTCAATTTTGGTTTCAGAACATAGAGGACCTAGGAATTCTAGCTTATCATACATACGACAACAACAATAATGATTCCAATTGCAGAACAAGTTGCAAATTCCTGCACACTTACAACCAGTGAACCAAAATTAATACTTATGTCGTCAATTAATCATGCAAACGAAACCTTATAAGGCAAAGCAGACTATCTCAAAACACTTGTAAGATATATTGTAATTTTGCAAAATCATTAGAAAATTGTAGGTACACATGAAGACAGGGACCAATATGTATATCATTATTATCTTTAGTATATGAAGCCTTTTATTTTGCATGCAGGCAGATAATTATTGACATAATGTTTCTAACAAACGAGCAAAGATATGGAGGTATATATGTGTATGTGATAGTCTAACTGTGCATAGGTTAGGTACCTTAAGGCTCTCTTTTTGCCTATATTCTCTCAAGTCAATCTTTTTCCATGATAGTAACTGTGGTTTGGTGGGTATTGGTGAAGAAATAAACCGATAACAACTTATTCATCTCAAGGGATGGTGAAGCTGCTGAGTGGGATCAGCCTGTGGTGGCCCCCAAGTGCATAGTTTATTTTTTTATCAAGTTGGATTGCATGATGAGGTTGTTATATGAAATAGTAAGATTCTACTAATGCTTTTTTTTTTAATGATTTATATTATGCCTATTTGTAACCTTGTTGCTCCCTTGTGACTTGGGAGACAAAAGTTCAAGTCACGGAAAAAATCTCTCTAAATAAAGACTGCTTATATTTGGGTTTTGTTTTTTCTATGCTTATTTGTTTGGATGTTGATTCTTGGATACATTGACCATTTGACCTCCATGCACCTGTTTAACATATGATGGTTGTAGGACTGGTTGTCGTGTTTGCATCTTGCAATTTTTTGGTACTCCAAATTCTTTAGGTGCTTCTTGAAATATTTTTGTCATTCACACATTTTGGAGTGTGACTTTATGTATGAATATTGTAGTTTCAGATCTTCTTTCCTTCTTTCACTGAATTGTGCTTTTTTGACTAGTATTCCTGGTTTTAGGCAAACTTTGAAGAATCTGCCAGTAGCATTAGGCAGGAATTGGTATCTTAAACTGTCTTTTTAAAGGTTCTATAAGCAATATGTTTTATGTTTTTTTTTTCTAAAGTGTGTGTCGAACTGCATATGAGTTTTTCACTGCCTGATGATAACTTTAATGAATTCGGAGAAACAGACCTTGAATCTTCTTGCTAACAATCTTCTATTAGTTAGACTTTGATCTTGATGATTATTTACTATTAGAGAAATTAGGATATTGCCTTGAAAAATAACTATTGCTTGTAAGAATTATCCGATCCTTCTCCTAAACTAATCGCTGAAGAATCATATAGTTATTCAGCATCCTTAACGGAGAAACTTTGTTTTTTCTGATGCAGTCAATTTTCTTTCATTATATTTTGGAAAATGACTAAAAAAATTCTCTTATCTCATTTTGAGAAATTTTATTTTCTATTGAGAGCAGTGGAGAGGTAAGTGGCAAACAGGAATTCGGTGTCCTAGGGCTGATTGTTCACTGTCAGCTTTAAGGACAAAACCTACACATGAGAGAAAGAGGTACATTCCAGTCTTTTTTCCTCGTACAAGGACATATTGTTGGGCGGATATGCTACTTGTTCGCTCGATTGATGAATTACCAGAACCACTTGTTCGAGGATCCCATCGTAGATGGAGAAAACTGGTGAAGGATCTAACTCTTCCGCATTGGCATATTATGCAAAAACTTGCTGTTGCAATGCTAAATATTGGTGATCAGCTACACACCGAGGTGCTTCTGTTTTTATATTTAAATCATCTCATTGTCTTATTTCATCCTACTTGATATATTCTGATTTATTTTCTGAGTCAAATTTGCATTTGTTTCATCAGGCTGTAATTGAGAATGCCCGTAAAGCTACGGCATGGAAGGAGTTTGCTATGGAAGCTTCTCAGTGTAGGGACTATGCTGATCTTGGAAGAATGCTATTAAAGCTTCAAACTGTAAGTCCCTTTATTTTAATGACCTTAAATATGAGAATACTTACCATAATCTTTGTTGAATTTTTAGGTTTATATGTTTGTAATTGTATGCCTTGGTCATGTTTGCTTTTTAATCTAAGTATTTGGGACCCTAAAGTGCAATAACTTGACAATTCATTGCCAGCTAAATTTGCCTGATTTATATAAATTATTGTTTAAAAACTGATTTAATTACTAAATTACAAATAAGAAATATCTAAATTACAAATAAGGACTATCAATAAGGCAACAAAAATATCAAACATGATTATTGGTACATGTACATTGCGCATGTTTATATAAGGTCAACTTAATTTCTAAAGAATGTTGACTGCAGGCTTTGATGGCACCACATTTTGTGGTAGATGTTGTACAACTTAGTCTTTAACATGGTGAGTTCATAATTAAACCTCTATTTGGAATTTAACTGTCTCACATACACTAGTTATCTGCCTGTAAATTTATAACATCTCATGTCTTGATGTTACTGTATGCACCCTTTTACCTTATTGCAATTAGCCTATGTAGATTAGTATAGTTTAGGTATTGCACACTTAGAACAATACAAACCACTGGCACAAACAAAGCAAATGTGTAAGAAAAAAGAAAAAGTGTTTCCATTCATTGTTTGGCTGTATGATGTTGTATCTTATAGTGCCAACAACCGATTGTCATAGGCACAATGTTGCATAACTTAATCCTTGGTTCTACTGTATCATCAGTACTGTTTGTACTTGTTACGAATGCAACAACTAAAAACAGTCTTCGGTTGTTTATGTTTTCTATAAAATGCAGTCTTGCTGTCATTTTACCAGTCTAGATTCTGCTTGGCAATATATGTTTTTATAACATAGTATGAGATGAACTTTTTTTATAGAGTTAGACTAATATTTGTATGTTGAGACATGTTAAGATTTTCAGTAATGGCCATTTGTTTCTCACAGATGATTCTTCCTCATTATGTGAATCGTGCTTGGCTTGTTGATTCTTTTGGTTCCTGGAAAAGCAAATGCCAGAATGCACAAAGTGCTGAGTCCATTGAAATACTTACAGAGGTATGAAAATTCTGTAATGTCTTCTTCATTTCTGTCCTGAAATTCTGTAATGTCTTCTTCATTTCTGTGGTATACATTATTGCTATTTGTGGATGACATATGTTGGCCAGCAATCCTTTGTCCTTGTTGCCATTAGATTTTACTGATATGGACTGGTTTGGCCGAGTAGAGCTAGCCTTTCAAAATCGCAGTTGTGTATTGTACCACTCACTAGGTAGCTTGAACAGTTCTACTCAACCTCTATATGGTTAGTCTGAAAGACAATTGAAAAACTAACCTATTGACGCTCCTTAGGCGCGCATTGGCATGAGGGTGCACTGGGTATGTCCTTTTTAGGTCTATAAAATGGTTATGTTCTGATTCGAGTCATTTAAATTATTATGTATATCATCATATAGACAAAGCACCTTTATAGTCATGCTTCATAAGTAAAATTATTTCAGCTATAATCTACAAGCATTGGATATCAGCAACAAAAATCCTGCTATCACATACTACTACAGCTTATGCTTGTATGCTGTATCTTTGTGAGCTAAGATTGTTGTTAGTATGAATTATATACACATTTGCTCAAGCATGCTTGTGCAAAATCATGAAGAAATAATTAGTTGCATAATGTTATTGAGTTGTTGATGAATCTGAAGGCCTTTTATTTCAGTTTATTATTTTCCATGGGCTATCTGTCAAGTGTATATACTATGCTACATTAGCTATTATTTTTGGCTTTGACAGTCCTGATGTTTAGTGTGTCTCATTCTCATGGGTGACCAATTGTGTCATGATGCGTCTAAAATGAAATGGACCTCAGTAAATTGAGTCAAACATGGTCCAACCAGCCCTGTTATGCTTAGTCTTTTCAAAGCTGTTATTGTTTTAAGTGCAAGCATGCTTACACAAAGGTCTCTGTTTGCCTAGTGGAATGGATGATTGAGTGGATAAAAACAAGGTTTTAAAAGGCAGAAATGGTATTTAGGCAATTGGGTCACCACTTAGTGTAGCTAGTGGAATGGATGATTGAGTCGGATAAAAACAAGGTTTTAAAAAGCAGAAATCGTATTTAGGCAATTGGGTCACCACTTAGTGTATATGCAATATGTGGATATATATGCAGACACATGATCTGATCCTATTTAAAATATATACGAAGGATATATATTACATAGGATGGAGAAGATTATTTGATTAGGAGTAAAAGAAAGTGCACCTCTCACATGAAATCGATTTAAACTTCAGCCAAATTGATTTGCTAGGCTTAAAATGGATAGATAACATACTAATGCACCAAACTATGAACAACTATAACTTAAAAAAAAACGTAGATGCCACGTTATATACCACTTGCCACCACCATTAGGCTATATAAACTATGGGTATGATCTAACTAAAATATGAATGTTTATAGCAAGGTTTTTAATTTCGAATGATACCGCTCGTATCGGGGGTTACATACCGGTTCGCCAGCAGACCGGTACATGGACCACCCACTACTGGGCGGTACCATCGATTGGGGCTGTTTCCGCCTGTATCGGGGGTTACATATCGGTCCGCCAGCAGATCGGTACATGGATCACCCACTACCGGGCGGTACCGTCGATTGGGACTGTTTCCACCCCATTACCACACGAAATTGGTCGGTGACAGTTGATTTCGACCGTCGTTGCTCGCTATTGGGCGTTATTAGCTGAGGGAGAAGGAAAAAAAGGGAGAAGAAAAGGCACCCCATTACCACACGAAATTGGTCGGTGATGGTTGATTTTGACTGTCGTCGCTCGCTATTGGGCGTTATTAGCCGAGGGAGAAGGAAAAAAAGGGAGAAGAAAAGGGAGAACCTGCAGATCCAATGTCGCTCTCCCTCGACAATCCCGATCCGTCGCCACCCTCCCTCGTCGGACGTCGTAGATGAGATGTTGCCTCCTCCTCGTTTGAGGCAACGAGGCCTTGGCATCGTCGGCGACTTCTCATCCGCACGGGGAGAAGAAACCAAGCAGAAGAATAAGGCGATGTCGCCCTTTTTTCGCGAGGAGAAGAAACCTCGTGACAAAACGAGGCGACGTTTCTTCTCCCCATGCAGGTAGAAGAAACGAGGCGACGTCACCCTTTTTTTTTAACTTTATATATATATATATATATATATCGAGCGGTACGCCAAAACGTATTGCTTGGTATACTCGTACCGTATCGAGCTGAGCTCGATATTCCGGTGCTGTATGAAATTACGAAACTTGGTTTATAGTTTATAAACAAAAAGTCACATAATGAATATCACATATGCAGAAAGTTTCAAGACTAGTTCTAGATGGTTGACTTTAATGTTTGATCCAATGATTTAAAAAGCGCTAAGTGCCAAAAGGCGCCAAGGTCCAAAAACGCCCGAGGCACCAAGCGCTCGCTCGAGCGAAGGGAGGCGCTAAAATATAAAAATATATAATATAATTAATAAATATATTTTATTTAAATAAAAAATATGCTATTAAATTAAGAAAATCAGGTACAAAATCACAATGTCATATTAATAAAAAGTTTCAAAAATCAAAACAATAAAATTTTACATCAAATCTATTGAGTTGCTCTGTACACTTGCCATTTATTCTGAAACCTAACAATATAGTATATTGTTAATATACTGTTAACAGTATAGTGAGAAGAGTGTGAGAAGACCGAGGTTGCTGAGGCAATGACAACGGTAGCAGGCGATAACCGTAGCTAGAGCGGGAGCAGGCGACAACCGTAGCTGGAGCGGTAGCAGGCGACAACCGTAGCTGGAGCGGGAGCGGTGGCGACAACGGGAGTGGGAGCGGGAGCTACGAGCGGCGAGCGACAATGGGAGCGGCGACAGTAGCGGCGAGCAACGACAGCATCGACGAGCAGCGATTGTGGCAGCGGCGAGTTGCGACAATAGCGGCGAGCAACGACAGTGGCAGCGACAGCAGAGAGCAGCGACAGCGGAGTAGAAATCTCGGCGGCAAAATCGCAAGTGTTAGGGTTGGGGGAGTCGGGGAAATCACGAGAGGGAGCTTGATATCGGTGATTTAGTTGGTTCGATTAAACCAACTAAAGCACCGGAGACCAACCAGACCTAAAAGTCTGGTTCGGTCGCCTGGTTTAACCCAGGCACTCGCCCGAAGCGCTCGACGCCTGGGCTCGGGCGAGCGCCCAGGTGGCGCATCTTTGAAGCGAGGCACCTGGACATGAAGCGAGGCGCTCGGGGCTCGCCTCGCCTCGGTCGAGCGCCTAGGCGAGCGCCCGAGCGCCTATTGAAATCACTGGTTTGATCATCTTCTCTAGGAAGGAACTTGTCAAGCCCTATTCCATTTTGGTTATACTCCTTTCTCACCATAATATTTATCAACTTCGTTCTAATCATTACTTCTCTCATATGATTTAACAATAGGTCCATTGACGTCCATTAAGTGTGCTTGATTGGTTGGCATGTGACTAACCTGTTGATGTGGTGTTGTCATCTTGGCTAAGCACTTTTCCTTGTATTGGTTGGCTGTTGGCACAAACATGACACAATTTGTTGTGTTGGAAAAATCCAAGTCCTTTGTTGCAAGATGTATGAGGGCTGATCCTATTTTTGCCCAAAAATAAATCAACTAATTGATTCAGAAAGCATAATTGGTATCAAGCTCTTCAGAGCTTAAAATACAAGACAAAAAAAGGAGGCCATTGAGACCTCCAAACCTGATAAACTCCCAATAATTTTGCATTGATAGCTAGGGAGCGAGCAGCCTTATTTCCATCCTTGGGGGTAAGGAACAACTAAATATTCTGAAACTTCGATAGCAAATCATTAATATTGCTGATGCAGTTTCTGACAGATCACGGGTGTGTTTCTTCCTTCTTTAACATCTTTATTAATCTGATCCTTTTTTTTTTAATTTATGATTTTCTGTTATATTTGGTTGTGGTTTTACACTTTTACTACCAAATCATTCCATTGTAATACAATCTTTCTCATTCCTTTTCCATAGCTTCAGTTTCTTCTGGATAACTTGTTTCTTTTCCTGAACCAGGAATTGATGGATTCAGTACTTTGGATGAAAGTCAATGAGCTGTGGAGGGCACCTATGCAGCCTGAGTTAAGTATTGAGTGGAAAACTTGGAAACAAGAAGCCATGAAATACTTCTTTTCTTCATATCCAACTGCTACCGTTGGAGATATGGGTCCCAATAATGTGACAAATTCTTTGGTTGTGGATTTTGAAACCAGTAGGAAGCGCCCCAAACTTGAAGTCCTCCATGCAGAAACTTACATTTCCCAAATGGAAGCTCCCACATGTAAGGAATTTTCCCAGGTCAACATGGTAGAGGCTGATTTAAGACATTTTAATCGCCAAGAAGTTCCGGAATCTGCACCATGTCAGCCATGTAAGGTGGAAAATCTCTCCATGATGGCCAGGGCATCGGAATCTCATACCCTGGCCGGTCCATGCAATCAATTTGTAGATGAATGTAAAGACACAAAGGTACTTCAGATCCCTCGAGTGGGTACTGAGACGAGGATGGAAAGAGGAAAGGCGGTCTTACTAAATGATCAAAGTGAATCAAATGCTCCAAAAAAATACCGACAATGTTTAGCTTTTGTACCATCTAAAGGACGACAATGTGGAAGGTGGGCAAATGATGGTGACATTTACTGTTGTGTGCACTTGAATGCTCATTATGCTGGTAAGTTTTCCCATGAAGGGCAAAAGAAAATTCCAGTTGAAGCCCAGATGTGTGAGGGTACGACTACTCATGGCAGAAAATGTAAGCATCGTGCTCGACTTGGATCCACATTCTGCAAGAAACATCAGTTTCTGAGAAGTCATGAGACAATGTATAGTGACGATCATTCCTCAGGAAACACTGTTAACAGAAATCGTATTGAAAATCTAGTCTTGGAAAGCTTTTCTAGCTCAAACATTGTTCATGATGGGCATGTGTCACCAAAAGAAATTCAGACAACACATGAGAACTTGGTTCCAGTCGTGGTTGGTGTAACATTGGATGAAAGGAATTGTTTGATGAAGAAATCTGAGCTTTATAATGCGCTGCCTGCAATATTACCACGTTGCATTGGGAACTATCTTCAAAACAATGGTGATCAATGTCTAGAGTATGCTAAGAGGCACTCCTTGTACTGCGACAAGCACCTTCCAAAATTTCTTAAACGTGCAAGAAATGGTAAGAGTCGGCTGGTGTCAAAAGATATATTTTTGAATCTCCTTAAGAAGTGTAACTCAAGGGAAGAAAAATTGTGTTTACATCAGGCATGCGAGCTTCTCTATGGATTCATGAGAAATGGCCTATCCCGCCAAAGGCCGGTTTCAAGAGGGGACATGATGTCATGGATATTATCCGAAGCCACCAAAGATCAATCTTTAGGAGAATGCTTATTGAAGCTGGTTTCAAGCGAAAGGGAGAAACTTTCAAATATATGGGGCTTCAATACAGAAAAGGACAGGCAAATTTCACCATCTGAAACCAATATAATGTTAATGCCTATGGTAAACAACAAAGATAAGTACACCGAACCTGGTGTCAAGTGTAAAATCTGTGCTGAGGTGTTTGCTTCTGATCATAAGCTTGGTATGCATTGGAGAGAAGTCCACAAAAAGGAAGCTCGATGGCTTTTTAGAGGATATGCTTGTGCAGTTTGCATGACTTCATTTACCAATAGAAAAGTCCTAGAAACACACGTTAAGGAGAGACATGGAGTCCAATTTATTGAACATTCAATAATCTTTAGATGTATATCTTGCAATAGTCACTTTGTCAGTTCTGAGCAATTATGGCAACACATTTTGTCATCCCATGCGATGGATTTTAGGATACCAGACCTTAGGCCACAGTCCCTGGATCAGTCTGTTCAGCCAAAAATAGAGATAAACAATAAACTCTCCTCTATTTCTGAGAAGCAGGTTGATACACAAAAAGTCACCTGTAGATTGTGTGGTTTGAGATTTGATCTTCTTCCAGATCTTGGTCATCACCACCAAGTTGCTCATATGAATCCAAATTCTATCAGCCAGTTTTCTTCAAAGAGAGGAAACTATCATCTCAAACATGATAGACATTACTATCCAAGATTGAAGAAAAATCTTGATGCGGCATACAGATTTAAGAATCGTGTTAGTTTTGACATATCAAAGCACATCACATCTTCTCACTCAGTGCACTCTGTTAAAGAAGTGCAAACCCAGGCATCTGAATCATTAAGTCTCGGGCGGCTGTTAGATATCCATTGCTCAGGAGTTGCAGAGACATTGTTTTCTGAGATCCAGAAAACAAAACCTCGTCCAAGCAGCCTTGAGATACTTTCTATTGCACGTTCCGCGTGCTGCAGGACTAGTTTTAATGCTGCACTAGAGGTGAAATATGGGATCCTGCAAGAAAATATTTATTTGACAGCACTGAAGCTTTGCAGTGAGCTGAATATTGAAGTAGGCTGGCACCTAGAAGGGTTCATCTGTCCGAAAGGATGCAGTCCTTCAACAAAAACATGTTCTTTATCTCCTCTACATGCTCTCAAACATGGGCTGGCAGAAAATCCTGCACATGTGATGGATTCTTTTAGCAATGCAATCTGGGAGACGGATGAGAGCCACTATATACTCAACCTAGAACATCTTTTCTTCAAATCTAAGCCAAAAGGCATTCTTTTGTGTGAAGACGTGAGTTTTGGCAGAGAATCAGTTCCAGTTGCATGTGTAGTTGACGAGCATCTGAAGGAGTGTTTCCTTGCAACATCTCATGAAGCGTCGGATGATCAGGAACATCATATTCAGATGCCTTGGAAAGCATTCAATTATGTGACAAAACGGTTGATAGGGCCATCACTTTCTCAAGAGGCTAAGGTACTTGCACTATTTATATGTTTAAATGATTCAAAGCTGGAGTTTTCTACAATTTTACTGAAGAAATAAGTTATTAATCCAAGTATAGCTGACCGTACGATGAATGACTGGCTTCCAAGCATGTTTTATGCAGGATCAACAGTTGGGTTGTAAATGTCCAAGCTCAATTTGTAATCCTGAAAATTGTGATCATGTGTACCTTTTCGATGATGATCACGTGAATGCTAAGGATGTCAATGGCAATTCAATGCACAGTAGATTTGCTTATGATGAGAAAGGCCGAATAGTCTTGGAGGTATTATTTGTTATTATTTTGCATAGATTGGCCAATATTCAATTTTTTCCTTATTGATATTTTGCAACTTGAGACAAACTTAGTCAAAGTTATATTTACTAAACAATGAAATTTGTATTTAAGATTTTTCAACAAGTGCACCTAAAGAACTAACTCATGAGACAAAGTGGGAATTGACCATTGCAAAATTAGTGATGCACATTTTTGTTCATGTCATATTTATGTTGCAAATCAATTATTTAATGAGTTCAATTAATGTGATTTCTTATTGGATACTTAAATGAATTGGATTTCTCCTGTCTACATCACTAGCTTACAAGAACCTCAAATTTAGGGAGCAAATATTGTCCCATAGAGAGTCAGGGCTTTTGTTTTTTATGAGGCAAGTTATTATTTAATATATTTGAAACCCATTCTTATTTCCTTGTTGTCATGGGACCCTAATTACTCTTCTACCTAGAAGACAGGGTTTTAAATTTATCCTATTACATGTGTTCAAAGGTAAAATAAACATATAACCTTCAAAAGGAGATAAGCATGTATCCTCAATGACATTCAAATACCAAAATTCACATGCTTCTAAGTAAGATTCTATATTTTGGTATTGGACCTGTGTTAGTTCATGGCCGGACCTGTATGAGACCAGTCCGTGCCTGCAGATCGACATATGACATGCCCACATGCACCATGGTACCAAAAAGAGGGGGACGAGGGAGCAGAAGGCAAGGAAGAGGAGGTGATGGAGGAGGAGAGAAGTGTTGGCTGGATAGATCTGTAACATTCAACTGATTCTACAAATAGTTTGTGCTGTTATAAGTTGCTCGTTAATTAACATGGAATGCAATTTTTTTTTTAA
This sequence comes from Musa itinerans, assembly GCA_001649415.1. Lineage (NCBI taxonomy): Eukaryota > Viridiplantae > Streptophyta > Magnoliopsida > Zingiberales > Musaceae > Musa > Musa itinerans. Next base: position 18,130 of record LVTN01001061.1, read on the forward strand.
TGCACATTTTGATATGTCTATGGTCTCCTATCCATTTTGTCCTGCAAGACAATTGGAAAATATAGCATCTAGGTGCACCATATAACCACCACCTAACACTTCATAATCTGAAAGAAAAACATGCAAATAGGGGATAGCTAAATAAGTTGAGTCTGCAGCAGAGAATTTTCAATACTTCTTTTTCCTGCTTTTGCATTAAATGTTGCAACTCAGTCTTTGTATGTCCAAATTTTGAACGTCTTTTTTTCCTGATATGTCCACTAAATTGTGTCTAAGCCCATTATTGTCACTTTGACTTTGTAAAAGCTTATAGAAATACTTTATTCCATCAAGGACGTACTCATTGCTATATGTTATGACCTTTCTGTCAATTGCTTGGAAAAATGTTATTTTTTTGACAAGCATGTGTATGGACACAGAATACCTTTACTGATACAGTAGATTCTGAAAATTTGAGATACAATACCAGCACATTACTAAAAGAAAGGAATTTCAAATACAACAATATATGTATACATATATATATGTATATGTATATATATATACATACATAATATATACAAATATACATATACATATACATACATACATATATACATATATGTATGTATATATATATGTACATATATATATACACATACATATATATATACATACATACATATGT